>JAJJWN010000248.1:0-50159 GCA_021655885.1 Fusarium abutilonis
CTTGTGCCACTAATTATAGCGCGCCTACTTTTGGCCGGTTTAACAATAGTAAACCCAGTACCTCGGGCTTTCGGGCTTATCGCTACTTCAAGCCTTTTCGTGTAGTATCCAGGTAAATCCCCCACTTTATCAACAAATAGGAAGTGATCCACAATCGAATTCCCTAAGAGGTTTAAGACCCGAAGCACAAACACGCCATTTATGCTTGTTCAATCAACAGTGGAGATGCTCGAGACGAGAAAAAAGACAACGTTACCGTTCCATTTCGCTACATGGACTCAGCCGCATTTAAAATGTAATTCAATGAGGGATTTTCTTTTTCTGATCCGTGATCCTTCAATCTGCAGTTGGCTGTAGCAAATAAAATTCCCCGTTTTGGCAAACATGACTACCATCGAAGCACATCCTGATGTCGCTGCTGACGATAACGTTGGTTCTTCCCCTTGCGACACATTCATAAGTAGGCAGGGATTTGCTTGGCTGACATCTGATGCAAAAGACCGATACCGACTCTTCACTCGGGTTTGTATGGAGATACTTCCATCAGCGGGAATAACTCTCTAAGATAACCGGTCAATAGGACGCTACCTCATCAACTGAGAGCTTGAGAAGCTCTATCTACGATTACCGACAAGAAAACGGAAGAACCTATCACAAGTACAAGGACGGCAGTACGTTGAGCCCGCCGGATGTCCCGGTTTAAACAACCAACGCTTACATTCCCACTCACAGAATACAATCTCCCCAATGATGAGGAGGAAAATGAAAGACTAGGTGAGACAACTCAAATCCCGGTCAAAGATTTCCACTCATTTCATCAGATCTTCAACATCACCTGTGTCTCCTGACCTTTGACAACAAGCTCGGTCTGAGTCCTCCTAACCTTCCGGATTCCAAGGTCGAGCGCGTCCTCGATGTAGGCACCGGCACGGGTATATGGGCCATCGACTTTGCCGATGAGCATCCCAACGCAACGGTCATTGGTGTTGACCTCTCACCAAGCCAACCTAGTTTGTACGACTTGATCTCCTGTTCACCTTCAGTCTAGCCGCAACTAACACGTTCTAGCGTTCCCCCTAATGTTCGATTCGAGATTGACGATATCGATGAAGAGTGGAACTATAGCCAGCCGTTTGACTATGTCCACAGCAGGTTCATGAACTTTAGTATTCAGAACTGGGAGGCCTACTTGGATAACATCTACAAGTAAGCCAGGACATCACTTGCACTGATGAGCAGCTCTAACATACATAGAAACCTTACTCCGGGAGGCTATGTCGAGCTTCAAGACGTCGATGTCATCATGGGCAGCGATGACGGAACCTTGACCGAGGACACCACTCTTTACAAGTGGTGTCGATTCCTCGACGAAGCCGCCGGTAAATTCGGCCGTTCCTTCGAAAGGACCAGCACATTCAAGGATAAGCTGAAAGAAGCCGGATTCGTCGATATCGTTGAGACACGGTACAAATGGCCAACCAACCCTTGGGCCAAGGATCGGAAATACAAGGAGCTTGGTGCTTGGAACAAGGAAAATGCAACCTCTGCCCTCGAAGCGCTGACTATCGCCCCTTTCACGCGAGGTCTCGGCTGGAGTGCTGAGGAGGTTCAGGTATTCTTGGCTAAGTTGAGAGATGATTGGAATAACCCCAAGATCCACGCTTACTGGTCTATGTAAGTGACTTTCTCTCTGCTTTCTCCTACTATGTACTGATCTATGTTATAGCTGCGCTGTCTATGCACGAAAGCCTGAAGCATGACGGTCTTAATTAGTGATCATGCTAGTTATGAAGGAGGGTCTTGACTTGGGCGTGACTGTTTCGCTGTTGAAATTCCTGTAGCCTTTTGATTATACAAATACCCAAGAGATCATGCTAGGAATCATAATTCCGGGATAAGAATTGTTCAGTTTGAGCTGCATTGCTATTAGTTGTATCCTACAAAGAACATTGCTGTTACTGTATCACTACTAAACCGAGACTATGTGATATAAACAGGAATCTGGCTACCCCAAAGCGAGCTCTGGATAATCATACCTTGCTTCCGATCCAACGTCCTTTCTCTATGCCGAACAAGCGAAACTGATCGATGCCAGCAAAGCCCTCTAAATATCATGACCCACCACGCGTAGATAATTTCATCCTCGTCTTCCGCCGTCTTGAGCTTACTCTGTTGGTGATTTTTAACTTCTTCAATAAGCTTTGGCAAACTGGCGACGTATTGACGGAATATTTCGGCGTCCTGCTTATTTTGAATGGTAGCAGACTCTTGTTGTCGAACGTGCTGCACAGCAAGGCTGGCGTGTGATATGTGAATACCAACAAGAGCTTTGTACGGAAGGCGATCCATCAGGGATTGAAAATAGTGGTGAGTGAAGTCGTGCTGCTTTTTAAGATAGTCGAGATAACAAATACTTTCGTCATTTATCCCATTGACCTCTACCGCGCCACCTAATTCTTTGGCTCGTATATTTTCTCCGATGGTCCAGCGTGAATGAAGATCCTCCAATCTTCGTTTTAGATCTGCTCTGTAGTTTTCATGTACACACGACTCCTGCGAGAGCTGCCCGATCTCCGCCAGGATCCAGTGTCCGAAAGCCTTCATACCTTGGTTGGAGGCCAACACACCGTTTGCTTCCCACAAGGGATTAAGAACATTTGTTACCGAGCTGCCAGCGACTGGTAAAAAAGGAGATACGATCGCAAGTAAATCCGAGAGCCCTGGCAGGGTTCGCTCGCTTTTCCAGCTGCTGCAAATGGCTTGTTGACGTTCTGGCTTAACACCAATAAGGTCCAGACAGTCGCTGATATTGCTCAAGTCCGTGTCTTCTCCTGGAAGCCCGCTTTGAGACTGGAGAGCTAAGTCAGGAATATCCAAAGTGCCAGATATGATGCCAAACCCGAGTTTGTCAGCTGCAGTAGTCGGAATTAAAGAGAAACTTTTACCGTAATCGTCATCGAAAAATTGGTCGTGGAGATATTGAAGCATGATTCCAAAGCTACGAGCCATGAAACCAATCATTGTTTGACCGCTGCCCTCAGCATGAAGTTCTCCGGCCGCAGGGCGTAATTCAAGCCAGCCTAGACCAAGGCGATGGGCCAGAATGATCAAATCGCCAAGGGCAATGGATGCAACCGGCCGAAGAAGATCGGGTGGCACCAAATCCCATGACTGTTCAGACGCAACATAGCATGGAAGTTTGACCAGCTCATCAGTGCTAAAGCCCTTTACTGGTATGATGGACCGTCTTGAGACAGATGAGTTTGAAGCCTTTTGAAGTTTTTGTAGTTTAGTGATGAAGAGGACCCAAGATGCTCCACAGGTACTTCTCAAGATGAGTCTTTGGCTAATATATCCCGAATTTTCTCCCTTGAGTGAAATTCTGTGATTTTGCCCTTGGTCTCGTGGAGCCTGGTCGATTGTCTTCAAGTCATCTATGTTCATCGCATATCCACGCGTCAGTATAATGATTGGTGTTGTATACAAGACTTCGAAGCGTAGTTGACGCCATATAAAACGCCGTCGTGTCTTCTGTGCCCATGGACCAATAGCTGCGTATTGACAGCGTCGGTAACCGTCGGCTGTGTTGAAGTATTGCCCCAGGATCTGACCTGTTGCGATAAGGAGTGCGATTACGGACACGACTAGTGCGGTGACGGCGACGATGACTTCGGTTTCGGCCATGTTGGTTGTCTTTAGATGAAGATATGAGTCAAAAGTTAAAGGAGAAGCTTTGAAAAGCCGTGGATATTTCTTACAGTCAGCTGACGCCGAAACTGCAGCCACCAGTGTGCGCCTCAAAATATGAGGCTTTCAACCTCAACATATCGGAACCAGGTTAAGCTGTCAAGCCTGCATAAGACGGTGCGGAGTATCGAATCACATATGTGATGACGCTGTGCGGCGTGCCAGATGAGCAGCTTTCAGCAATGATCGTCTAGACAAAGCAGATTCAGAGGTTCTGATTTCAACCAATTGTTGAAATAACGTTTCGTACTGCAAAAGAGTCGAAAAGAGTCGCTCCCCGTTGAGGGACCTGCCCAAGGGCTAGGACCGATCCGGAATAACATGTCTGTATGTGCTCCTACCGGTATTCACTCAGGTTTCTTCAGGATTATATACTCCGTCGAAAGGTCGTAATCTCATACGTCACACGAATTCCATTATCCTGCGCCTCAGGGTCATTTTGCTGATTCCTTTGACAATCTGGTCTCAAGATATCTTCCTCACTCTGATTACCGTTTCGAACCCGCTTCTCGCCCTGAGAGATGGCTACAGAACGATAATGAAAACGAAAGTCAAGTCTTTTCCAACAGTTTCGATTTTTGCAAATGACATGTTTCAAGAGCCATATACTCTATGGCTGTCTTTCGCGAGTTTGGTATGCAAACATTTGGTTAGAAGGTACCCCGTGTCTGTCCTTCATTTTAATCGCTGTCTCTATTCCTGCCACCGGAACACGGTATTCCAGGCCCTCGCTGGGGTTTTGACCATCTGGTAAAGCGTATGGGAACGGCAGGTACTCGGGTAATAGTCCTAGTTGGCGTAGAAGAGTCCCCTGATCCCACGAAATATGCTCATGGTATAGCCGGTCTCCTCGAATGTTGACCACTGCTGTGAACGGAACCTCGGCTTTGATGTTGGTAGGTGGGACACCCGGTAGCCTGTACTGGACTTAGGTCACTATTCTTCTAATAAATGTACAACGCTTACATCCAGGGAATCTCTTGGTTATGTGTAAACTTGAAGAGAAACTCATCGACAACGCGGTCGATACCCACTGTTCGGCTGATAAGGTCCAGCTCGGAGTCTGCTGAGTTGTTGAAGATGAAGTTATGTCGATAAAAATCTGAGAGCCTATCCCGACCAACTCCACCTGTCATCTATAATCATTTGTTAGCACCACTTCTTAGAGTGTGAGAAAAGTGTTTACCGTTGGAATATGGTTGACGTAGGGTTCCTGAACCATGGTACTCATAGTATGCTCGACAGACCGATCAGCGAATTCATAGTGGGTGTGCTCTTCCCAAAGAGCCTCAAGATCAAAGTAAGGGCCCCCGATCAGCGGCTTGAGGAACTGGAGATTTCTCGTATGGGATAAAGATTCTATGTTGTAGTCAAAATGGCCATGGAAAGGTGTTGCAAAGGCATAGCTTTGTGCTTTGGGGTAGTAATACTCTGGCCCAGCTGCCTTACCCATGACATGTGTAGTAGCAGTTCCAGTTATGTGTCGTAAGAGAGGTATACTCGTCGAAGCAAGCTCTGTTAGGTTGTCTGAGTTGGTATAAACCACTGCTGCCACAATGTCCAAAACCTCGGACAACCCTGGCGCAACACGATTCCAGAGCTCTGCAGAGTATGCTGTGCATCATCAGTTCTATATCACCAAGTTTGGCACTAGTCCTACCGACTAAACCTATCTTCCCCTCGTCGCACTTGTCACTCTTGTTCAAAGCGTGGATCGCTTCGAGGAGGACGTCCTGGCTACTTGCGTTGTCGAACGCAGACAAATCAAGCTGGGCTACTGTGTATCCCTCTTCAGCCCATTTTATGAGGACAGAGGGAACACCCTTTTCGATCTTCAAGAGATCCTCTGAGGTTGGCGTCAGAACGATTAGTCCTGGTCCGTGGCCACGGCGCGAAAGCGGGGGCAGCAATGACAGGCCAGGTCGTATAGCTTTTAATTGAGGCGTAGGCAGTGTCTTTGGCGGTTGATTGATATCTGCGTACATGGTTGAGTTGTCTTTATCAATCTTTAGATTTATTATCAAGTAAGTTGTGTAGTGGACTTGTGACTCCGCACTCTGTGATATAACCGGCCAATGACAGATGGAGAAAAGGTCAACCCAGGTCGTTTCTATTAATAGATGGAAGGGCACTGAAATAACTACGGCCCCCAACATAAATGTAGGTTTCCACTGGAGCGAGATGCTGACGTCAAATATAATTTTCCATTCTTCTTCTCCATGTCCTCGTGGTCCTCATTCAATTGGTGACAATCCTGAGGTCGAAAGATCCCTGGCGGGGCTCAAGCTGGGAAAGCTTTGGGGATATGCTACTACTCGCTCTGCGCTCAAAGGCCCCAGATGGGTTAGAGGACGAGAGAGAAGAACAGACAAATGCCAAAACAGGGGCGAAGACTGTCATAATCAGGAAAGCAGGTGATGAGGGACGGTCACAGATTTTTCTGAAGGATGGTGACAGGACCAAGAAATCCTCAAAAGAGTGAAGGATGTTGGAGTAGGAAGAATTAGAAAGGTCTATCAGGAAGTGGCATCAGGCACGCATACCTTGGGGAATAAAAGCAGGGTATATACCACAGCCATCTTTAAGGTGTTTTGTTGACTCGACAGGATCAGGTTGAGGACCAAAGGCAGCGGATTCGCGTTGTTCCAATTCGAGCACGAACGAGATGGCTACATCCAAAGATACCTGGGCGACTGTGCTGGAGATGAATTTATCGACTTTGGTCTTGATAGGCTCGAAGCTCAGCGGTTCGCTTAAACCATCCTCCTGGCCTGTCAGAGTTATAAGACAAGGAATTCGGCTGATATCTCTGACACGGCAACTATGGTCTTCCC
Source organism: Fusarium abutilonis (assembly GCA_021655885.1). Lineage (NCBI taxonomy): Eukaryota > Fungi > Ascomycota > Sordariomycetes > Hypocreales > Nectriaceae > Fusarium > Fusarium abutilonis. The sequence goes on from JAJJWN010000248.1 coordinate 6,582, forward strand.
CCAGAAATATAATCGTTATAGTCCGGAATAAGGGTTGAAGAATGTAGAATTGCTGATCCATAATTGTTTCCGCAACATCCTTGCGCAGCCTGTGTTGGAAAGGACAGCTGGAAAGCGGTAGAGTCTTGATTCTTTGTTGAACCGAGACAACCTGGGCGCAGAGAGCTCTATTGAGTTCATTGATATGATCAGCCAACGAAGCTGGCTCCTGTACTAGCTGGTCAGGAAGATGCTGAGGGATAAAGAACTTGGAAATGAACTGCCCATATTCGATATCGCTTTGATATGGCTTGAACCACTTCCTGTATAGCCAATTGTGCTGACAGGCTGCAAGGGCAGAAAGCTACAAGCGTAAAGATGTGGAAGAACTGAGGACGGCGGACAGCGGATGCAGTAGGTATTTTATAATTCCAGCATCGTGTAAGTTTGAACAGGCAGCAGTAAGTTATAAAACTCTGCGGCGTGACTGCATAGCAAATCAAAACTCAAATGTTACCCATAACGGGCCGGTTGAGAATTAACTCAACGAGCCAACTCAAATCTTAACCTTGACAAGACGATAGTCTAGTCAAAGGTATAAATAAGACGGATGTCGAGAGGTAGAGATCATAAAGATGGATATGTGGCTGGGTGCTCTCTGCTGGCAATAACGACTATCAGCAAAAACTGACGAAGCCAGGACTGTAAACGTTATTGTTTCAGGAGGGGTCCCCTTTGAACTCTCTTCCACATTTACAAATACATTTTAGCACATTTTTGACAAGGTAAGTTGGGTGAATTCGCTATTATGCCTAGTTAGTTAGGTTGTCATAGAAGACACCATTAGGAAAGATACCAAAGGGACTTAATATGGATTCTCTAACTGACTATTGATTCTGATATCCGATTGGACTAATTTGCATTATAGTTGAATCGGTATGGCTACAGAAGACGTGCCTTGATATTCTCTATGGAATAAGTACTTCGTATTCGTTACTGGAGAACAAATCCATGATATTATCCCACTATATCAGATCGGCTATGTCCGACGTACTATGTCAGACCTACTATCTTTAACCCATTTCATCAAAAGGACTCTGTGAGACCCATCTTATTATAATCCACCATGTCAGATCGGCTATATCGAACCCACCGTGCCAGACCAACTATGTTAGATGTTAAACAGCATAAGTTCAACAATGTAGCATTTACGTCGCAGCGACTGGAAAGGCAAATTGGGATAATTGAGTGTAAAATTAATCCGCTTTGATATTTGTAAGCGCGGAAAACGCTGCCGTCGGTCAACACGAAGATATGTCGGTGAACCATGTCCAGATCAATTGTGTCAACCTTTATCGGCTTGGTCCATCGATCCTCTAGCCTCTCGAAGTTTCTGCCCAGCAGGACAATCTCTTCAGTAATCTGGCAATTTTCATGAAAGACGTACACGCAGGACATCGTGGATGTTGTGGCGGACAAAAATAGCGGCGAGGTTCTGGATATGATCGACCACTCCCAGTCAATAACGGCAACCAAGTCGAAGTCGTCATCAAGAAGAAGGTTGTTATCGTGAAGCTTCATATCCCCAAGTATATTTCTACAGCGCTTTGACATCCTTGGAGGAATTCTGATGGTTCGACTTCTTTGACTTATGTAATCATTTACCGTGGCCCATGTTTGTACGGCAGGGGTTTCTTTGAAGCAGGCTCTTATCAGATGATGTAGCAAGAACGAGGAACAGAGCAGTAGTTGTTGCGTGGAGTAGAGAAAGAGGCTGTAATGAGATTTAATATTTATCTTGAAGGGACAAGAACATGACGACATAGAGAATATTCTATGAAATAATCAATATTCTCCCTGAGAGAGATTTACATAATATAACAAGGCACGTTTTCTTAGCCTTTCCTGTCCGTTATATAAAGTCATTTGGCCGGAAATTGACATTTGTGCTAGTCCCCAGGATCAAGAGTTGCTCAACTTGAGAGCAGGCATATTTTCATAAGGGTATCAAATAATAAATTCATCTATATAGCTGTCTGAACTGCTTTGAGTTTGCGTAATTCCTAGTTTAGCATCTGCTAAAAACTCGCCAAGATTATGGGCAGGCGAACCATAACCCTTACTTATCGCGTCGGAACTATTATCTCTGTTACCATCTTGCCTTCTTTTTGCATCTCGCTCCATATTAGTTTCGGGAGACAATAGCTCTCGCTGTTCATCACGCTGCACATTTTGCTGTAATGTCTTCCAGCTCATTCCCTCTCGTGGGCGACGTCGAGCCAGATCTGCGTTATGGGGATTGAGATGCAGTACGACCCTCGTAAGTAGACGAATAAGCTCCCGACATCTCCTTTTTGTATATTTTTATCATCCGGAACCATCGAACCCCAGACCCAGTGCCACAAGTTAGGTCGTCATACCAGAGAATGCCCTTGGTGGCATCGTTCAGAATAGGGTTCCCAGTCGTCCCAAAGTCTAGGTTAGAAAGCCGCCCGAAGCTTGGTGAATTGAAGTGATACTAGTTGTTAGTGACTCGAAGAGAGACAATGCTATCGCCTCTGATATAGGTAATAGAATGAATTATCTATGTATAATGGGTCCCGCAATGGCTACAATAGCGTTCGTGATTTCGATAATCCGAAGGAGTAGCCCGAAAGGAGGAGAAGAAAGGAGTAGTCCGAGATGGGGAGGAGAAAGCTGACGCTGGGATGCAAGTGCAATCAGAAGATACCAGGCATTCCACTAATGACTTCCCAATGGCTGTAAAGTGCTTGTAAACATATTCACAAGTATTGAGTTGTGTCTCCAAGTGATCTTGGATGCTAGGCATATCTGCAGACTGATTCCTGCCCAAGTGCAAGAGACAGATGTATCTCTCAATCCATGTATAACTTTGCCGCCATACTAGTTTATAACTCTCGACCTTCGGCGAGGATTTCGAACAATAGTCGATTCATACAAATACAATCAATCTGTGCAACCATCTGGAACAGATTCACAGACAACTTGGAGTCAAAGACGATGAGATCAGGCTTATTATAGGTCTACGGGCAGCATTGGCGAGTCACACTGTACTAGTCAATATACCCCAAGACGATGCTTCCAAAGACCGTTCCCCGGTCACAGCACAACAATCTGACTGACTTCCATCCTAAACTCGTTAAACTTAAGAGCTTTCTTATCTAAATTTTACAGTTGTATACTAGTCAGTATCCTAACAGAGGAGGCCGATGGCTCGTTATGCAGTTTGGATTCTCATGGAAAAAAGTAACTTTATCTAAAGACAAGACCTCAGAGATCATCACTTCAAGGGGGTAGGCTTGCACATCACGGAAATAATACGAGATTAGATAAAATGCATCGCGTTCAAGACGGAAGTGCTATTCATTTGTTACAAACTCATGTAAATAACTGCTCAAGAATGTCATCAAGTTCCTTGACACCATCCTCTCCAATGTTATCCTCCATCCATCCCTCTGCCTTTTCCACTAGCATCTCCCAGATTTCCTCATCATCCTTGAGTTTCTTCTTGAGGAAGAGAATTGCGCAAGCTGTAGCAACAAGATCATCCTTCTCTGCATGGTCTGTGACTGCAGCTGGGAGGCCAAGTTTGAAAACTGTTTCAGCGGTCACGCCGAGCACACGCTCGAGGTCGGCACCCCAAGACCAGCTGCCCGAGAAAGTTTGTAGGGTGATTAGGGCCTGCAGAGGGCTCATGCTACTGACCTTTGGTGGGGAAGAGGGCGCTGGGGCGTAAGAAGTATAGGCAGCAGGTGGTCCATCATCCATGAGTGCAAAGCCCATGTCTTCATCAGAGTCATCATCAAGAGGCATATTAGCGGCCTCTGCCATCTCCTGTTGATATTGGGTTATCACGCCGCCGTTAGCTGGAGCTACAGAGCTACCAGGGGGCGCGGTGTTGCTGCCAAACAGGTCCAAGTCATCTTCAGTGCTGGTAGATGTTCTCTGAAAATTGCCAAATAGACCAGTGCTTCTTGAAACAGCGGGGGCCGCGGGTAAGGCACCAAACAACCCACTGCTGGCAGGCTGCGACCCGAACGATGGGCCCTTTGAGTTACTAAATAGACCACCTCCGGTTGATCCTGAGTTGCCAAACAGGCCGCCTCCAAAAGATGCGGACTTCCTCGCATTTATCCCTGTGGTGGCAACAGAACGGGCGGCCATCATTGGCATCACAGCTGGCTCGGCAACACTTCCGGACTTGTCAAAGGTGTTTTCGTTGGCTTCCCCCACCTCCTTTTCCTCGTTCCCATCCTCCACAGCGACAAAAGAGCACCACTTGCCGCCGACTTGGTACTTGACACCCAAGCGCACGGCTTCCCGCTCAACCAAGTCTGAAAAGTGGCCGTCGTGTTTCTCTTTGAGAAGTTTACCACCAGTGTCTTTAGCGTGAATCAGCCATCCTCGACCTTCCTCGAGTTCCTTGATTTCCTTACGAGCTGCAAGGCAGTGAATGACGGAGGCTTTTTCTGCAATTTCAGTGACGGGTATCTCGAGCTCAAGAGGCCCATGGCGAGATGTTCCCTTGAGAACAACTGACTTGGGTTGTTGGGCAGGGGTAGTGTCCGAGAGCAGTACATAGACGGTGGTGCGATTGAAGAGAAACAGGGGAGGGATTCTGCTTGGCGTCTGGAGGTATCGGGGAACAGGAATAGCAGGAAGATGGTCGTACTTGGAGTCGACATTGGTTGCATCAAGCTTGCCAGTGTCGTCATTGTCAGCGGATGTGTCGAACAGGGAGATTGGCTTCTTGGACGCCTTGGTCTCTTTGGTCTTGTCGTTGGTTTCTGGAGTATCGATCTTTAGAGCGTCAACAACCTTTTCAATCAGCTCAAAGTCGTCATCGTCGGTCGAAGTATCTGCTTTCTCGTACTTGATCTCAAGAGAGTAATCGGTGATATGAGGTAAAAGAGCTCCTTTGAGCATGCGGACCACCTTTTTGTCCATCTTTTCATCATCGCCGACTGTCTGGGCGAACCCGTTACCAGCTCGAGCAATGCCCTCAATCAAAGAAGTGCTAGCACCAGATCCAATGCCAAGGGAAAAGACTCTCGCTGCACCTTTTCCATCAGCCACTTCCTTGTTGATAAGAGTGAAAAGTCTGTCCTGGTCCCAGATCTCGCCATCGGTGAGCAGGAAGGCCTCAAGATTCATATCCTTGTAGCGCTTCTGGAAGGTAGCTTCCAAGGGCTCATACATGGACGTGCCACCATAGTCGGCTTTGAATGAATGAACATGTCGAATAGCTTTGTCGAGAGTTTCCTGGCTGTAGGTCTGGGAACGATCCCAAAGAAAGTTGAAATGAGAACCAAAACTGCAAATATTGAACTTGACACCAACAGGGAGAGACTTAAGGAAGATCTCGAGGGCAGCTTTGAGATTTGGGATATTCCAAGACATACTCCCACTTCGGTCACAAATGAAGACAATCTCGGGTTTCTCGGCGGGCAGCTTGAACTTGGGAACCAAGGTCGTCATAATGGCACGCTGATTATGGATGGTGGGATGGGTCTCGAGCAGAGCTGAGGGCTCGCCTAGTTTTGTTGCGACAACCTGAACGACAAAATCCTTTTCAAGATGAGTTGTTCCCTGTTGGAGAGTAGCAGATGCTCTTTGAAGCGATGGCTCCTGAGACTTGGTAGTGGAAGTGGTTCCGATTTCAACAGAGATGGGATGAGATGGAGAATCAATAGATTTGATGGTTGAGCCATCGGGCATCTCTGCATCGATACTGAAGGAGATGCCTTCCTTTTGGATGACGTTGGACGGGGAAAGAGATTCAGCAACTCCATATCGAGGGACAATCTGTGTGGGAATCATAAAGCGGACGCCGTCGACTTGGGCGTCGTGCTTGAGCTCACCAAGGTAGGTGATGTCAACCTGAATCTTCTCACCGGCGGGCACGTTTCCGATAGTTGTGGTGAAAGTATCAGCAGCTTCAAGCGATTGCTTCAGCAAACCGGCAACCTGCCCTTGAGCCTTGGCTTGGTCGTAGACTTGTTGGGCTTTTTGTCGCTCCTTGACTACGCCTTTGATGACGCGAGAGCCGACGGTGCAAGTAAATGCAACGACAGATACACCATCGTAAAGAGGGAACACATAACGTAGTTCATCAATCGCGTTTGTTTCGCTGGGATTGATAAAGGTCTGCGTAAGATTGGTGCGAGATGTGGTGGCGAGGATGGTGGTGTGGGCCTTGGCCTGAACTTGAGGAAGATATTTTGGGGTGTTGTCGATGAAGATGTAGCAACCGCAGTTGGTAAAGATTCCTTGTCCACGAAAACCCATGTTGATGGTTGTGAGTGGTGGTGATGAGGGGTAGTATGTAGACTGTGGTGGTGATGTTGGCAAGGCGAGCTTCAGTAGTGATGAAATCGCAAGAAGGGTGTTCAAAGACAGATGGACGGAATGCCCAAGATGAAGAGGTAAATAGTGTAGAAGGAAGAAAGTAGTGGTGTTGGAACGTCAAGCTGGAACGTCAATATTCAATAACTAAGGGATGGGAAGGTAAGCCTAACTGAGGCGAAGTAGACTATAAAGGAAGCGCGATGATCCAGTTAGTGAGATCGTGAGCTTGTTGTGAGTCGACCAGAACCACAGCTGGAAGTTGGGTTGAGGTGGAAGATGTTGAATGAGAAAGATGAATGGGAGCAAAAGGAAGAGCCAATGCTTCTTATACTCAATAATTGAACACATTTGCTGTCATTCATTCCCAAACTGCCTGCGCATCTATTGACGTTTGTCCAAGGTGATGCAAATGGCTGCCTCTTCTACCTGATAGCTGTTGAGCCAATCGATGCGGAGATCAGTTGTCAACCCTCAGCAACCAAAGCTTCTGATTGGCCTAAATGATGATCTTAGCCCGTCTGCTCTGCTGCCTGCCTCGCCGAGTTGCGCTAACACGCATCTTAAAATGCAATCCTGCGCTACAATCCCCAGTAATCTTTATCAAAACGCCACAAAGATGCCTGCTCCCTACTGATCCGCTTAGTAAAGAATCCTTTACTTACACAATCACATGTGTTCAGCCGTTCATCATCTTTTATTCCATTGACTTGGTGCGAGGGAGCCAGCGCCTCAACCCAGCCACAAGCCGCGCTTGGACCAGTCGGCGACTTGGCGTGACAAAGCTGGCTTGAGCAAGCAAATCTGCCTTGGCAGGTGGTTCAGTAATATTTACGATACTAGAAGTTTAGGACAAATATGGCATAGATGTCTAACCATTTTATATTTATCTCTACCTAGGGCTTTCGATATCGGGTTCTGAAATTGTCAGAGACAGACATAATAGCACTGATCACATGCTATGCCGCCCGGCTGAAAATTGCTAGTATGGAAATATAGAGTTACTACTAGCTTCAGATTGGCATGTAAGTCTTAAAGACGTGGCTCCTGTTTAGGCTATTTATTTAATAGAGAGTAGAAGATCTATGGTCTGACTGGTGTGAAGGTATATGTTAGAGTTGAGACGTCTGCAGGGACAGCAGCAGACTTGTCTCACAAATTATCACAGTTCAATTCCAAAAGAAAAACTACTAATTAGGTAGTTTTTAAAGTGATGGTTAAATATATGAAATTTCTTTCGAGTTTAAGGTCTATCAGGACAATTTCCATGCTTTAGGCTTAGGGCGACTTATCAACATATGAATCAGTTCAACCCAACTAGCCCAACCATCCGAAAATATGCACTCATAATTCTATCACACAGCACCAACTACATCTGTAGTCAAATTAATCATCTTCGAATTCGCCTTCACAAAACACCATCTGGATTCTGCAGAACAACAACTTACCTCATCTTCTCCACAAGTCGTGACGTCAACACCAACACAAACAATCGACATCGTGACGAATACAACCTCAACTCCAACCAAATCCATCAAACACAACAAACACCATCCTTCAGTAGCTCTACACTTGTAGAGAAAGCAACAATAACTTTCTCCCTCAACTCAACTCTATCAATATAGAACCAACCAGCTTCACTACATGCATCATGGCCTCAGTCGACCACCCCAGCGATTCACCAAACTTCAGAAACATCGGCGTAACCAACACCGAAATCCATAAAGCTTCTGGCGTCGAACTCACACCTCACCAAGAACTCCTCGTCGGTTCTGTTTTAGACGTAACTCTCTCTCTCTCTCTCTCTCTCTCTTCACACCTAAAACTCCTCTTACTCGGCAACACCGCTGATACTTCAACAGCTGTTCGAAGGCCGTCCCTCCCTCCGCCATCTCTCCCTCTGGTCTCCCTCCGCAGCCTTCCACGATCCCCTCAACCAAGCCGTAGGCTATGACCAATATGCTGCGCAATGGTACGGACTAACCGCCGTTTTCCAATCCATAACCCTTCAATCCCATGAGGTAACATCCGCATCAAACCCCATCTCCCTAAACGTTTCCAACAAGTACGTCCTCCGCAGTGTCAAGATCTCCAAAGTCATCGACTCTGTTGTCAACATCTTCGTTGGCGTCGATGGAAAGATTGAGAAAGTAGAGGATAAGTGGAATGATATTCTCCCTGAAGGTGCCATCGCAAGTGTAAGTTCAAGTCCCAGTTTCTCCTTTACCATTCCACCAGGACGGACTTTCACTCCCGTTGCTTATACCACATGAGCACCACCGTCGTCCGTTTCACACTCCCATGTGCCATGTTCAGCCACGCGTGGGACTATATACAGTCTGAGCCACCAGCCCACGATGGTCTGATACATCACCCCAGCGCAATTCATCTACCGGGTGTGATTAGTGAGCTGACTTGTACATTTTCAATACCCCAGGCCTTCCAGAAGCTCAATGCTGCAACGGTCCCTGCATTGGTCAAGGTCCCAGAGACCCAGGATGAAGATGATAAGCTGCGGGCCGAGCGGGCCCGTGAGGCTCAAACGTCATTGTAATTGTTATGAAAATTTGTACGTACTCGACTTCGTTATATTCAACAAGGGGGCAGGAGACAGCCCATAAGTAGCAGAAACGTGTTCAAATCACAGTCATGAATCGAAACAGACCAAACATGCGTGGAAGACATTAAAAGTGTATTTAGAGGTTGTTATACTATTCCACATGGGAACCTTCCCCTTATTTTGTTCGAAGCCCGTAGGCAATGCCAAATGTCCGCTCGATGCGCCAGGTGAATTCAATCCAATGCCTTTCCCATTGTCTATGCGCCAGAAAACTCCAGGGATATCATAATTCATCACACAAGCTCGAAGCATGCGTTTCCAGTTTGCCGATCCAAAAAACAATATCACACAAAAACAGTCCAAGTCTATAACAGTCTATGCCCAGACGCCAGCTGGGGGTCCTTGATCTCGTGACATGACCATCATCTCAAAGCCCTCGACCCGATTCCGAAGCTGGTTGTTCTCACGGGCGAGGCTCTTGTTCTTCTTTTCAAGGTGGGCAATGTACTCGGTGGCCTTGCTGAGGATGGTGGCCTTATTGAGCTTATGAGCTGGAGCAAGTCCACCAAGATCCTCGTCCATATCTTCTTCGACACCCTCGGGGCAGGGTTGCTCAAGTCGGTGGACCATGACGCGAAGGGCAGGGACGGAGTCTCGGAGGGCGGCAATCTTGTCGTTAAGGTTGGTTCGGTATCGCTTCTCGATCATGTTGTGTGCGGTCTTCTTGGGGGGCGAGCTGTGTCGGCGGGTTGCGGGAGGGGGAGAGGCAGATGAACGCGAGGAGGCAGTGCCAGAGCCAGAAGACTTGCGCTTACGGGAAGGATATCGAGCTTGAGCATCCTTGGATGCGATGCTGCTGAGAGAAGAAGACATCTGAGAAGGATTTGATGCAGGGTGCATCATGGACTGAAGATGAGGAGGCTGAGGAGAGATGGAAGGAATGGGGGTCTGGAAGAGAGGCTGAGTATCAATGTCGTTCAAGCCAACTCTGCCAAAGGGCACGGCATCAGGGATGGTGCCGGTAAGGTCATGAGGGTTCATGGCAGGGCTGAGCTCCATGCTATTTCTTGAAGGGATAGCTGAGAGGTTGATGCCTTCAAAGGGCTCCTGCTTGGGGAGTGTGTCGAGGTCAGGAGAGAGGGTAGCCTTGTCGTCCCAGCCTACCCAATCGTTTGAGACGGGAAGCTGATAAGGGTTGGTGAAGACCGGAGAAAGAGGTGAGTCGGGAGAATGGGCTGAATCACCGCTAAAGTCGGCAGGATCGTAGAAGGATGCAGAAACACCAAGGTGCTGTGATGGTGTTAGACTTGTTTGGTAAGAGGCCAAAGCTTTGTGTGTATGTGTGTGTATGGAAGTATGTATGTGTAGGAATGTGAAGATGGGATGTTTTGTGGTGTGGTATAGCTCAGAGCTAGTGGTGAGAGGCTTGGATATAAAGATGAGATTGACAGATGGGATAGCTTGTTAGAGCTAGTCTTGTCGAAGGCTTAAAAGGGAAGAGTGGGCTGAGGTCTGAGGTGAGGTGAGGCGAGGTGAGGGGGAGGAGGGGAACACATGTAGCATTTAAACAATGCCCCAGATTCGAGTTGACCAGGGGGTGTGGACGATTGCATATGTCGTCAGGCTGGGCTGAGGAACAGAGCAGTTTAGAGGACAATGGGTAGGGCAGGGTAAAAGGACCGAGTTAAGAGAGATGATGAAGTGAAGCATACCTGTTTGTTCTGAGGATGGTCAAAGTAGTCGAATGATATGTTGGCCATTGTGTCGTATGTAGAAGAATGTCGATGGTTGACAGCGGCTGATAGTCTACTATGTATGCTCGTAGACGTGTGGATATGTGGGGGTCTCTCTGACAATGTCTCGGCTTTGTGAAATGGTAGAAGCACGATGATGAGTCGATGAGTAGTTGTTGCAAGATAGAGAATATGTGAATAGTGGTGCTGAGGTGGTGAGAGTCTCGAGTGATGTATTCCAAGTGTGCATATCACCAACAGGATGGATGGGCAGACACTTTGATGGCGAGACGGGGCAAGCGATATATAGTATCCGTAGCTTGGTCCAAAAAATTAGGTACAAGCTGAAGGTGCCATGGAGCCAAGGATGCTCGCAGCAGAGGTTAACCGTTAGAGCGACAGCGCCCGACAAGTCTGCTCCCCGTCATACGACCGGCCGGTCGACGAGCGGGGGGTGCCGGACTTGGCGGGTAGAGGTACGTACAGGTACGGTACGATGAAGCGACCGAGAGAGGACGGACATGACAGGGGCGTATGCTAGCATGGGTTAGCTATGCCATGGGAATCTTTGGTCCAGCGCATGGGCAAGTTGAGTTGAATTGATTGAAGGGACGGACTCGAGGTGGCTCAGGGATTTGTTTCCGCGCGTGGGTTCTTCCATTTCTTGGACCAGGGTCTCACAGTCTGTCCTCCGAGGTTGTTCTTCTCTCTGTCTGTCTGTCATGAGCATTTGGGATAATGATCCTTGTAATGGGATTTGCATCACCATTGTCCCTTGTTGGTTACATTCTAGCTACACAATCAGACATGTCCTGTCTGTAATTACTGTTTTGTCTCTGTGAAGCAATCGAGATTTACCTACTCGAGTCAGCACCACACTAACGTTAGCAGGGAAGTTGGTGTTTTGACAGCTCCAGTGGCTGGCTGGATGGATATCGTAGTTGGTGTCCATAGCTCCCGTCTGTGATCGACGCTGCACTCGTCGTTTAACTGACTATCGAGTATGTACCAAAGCCACGCCGCTGCTGGTGATCCTCTTCGGGTGGTTTGAGCCTTGTTGTTTGTGTTTGTGGCAGCTTGTGCCCTGTGCTGTGCTGACTGCAAAATAGCCCTTGGAAATGCGACCCGATGAAGATTCTGCGCGTCTGCCCAATGCCAGTAAAACGTCTGCTGTCAACGGCTCGGAAAAAGAAAAGCGAAGGCGTAGAAAGATGGTGTTGAGCAATGCACCACCAACTGCCGAATGACATGGAAGTTTTCCCTTCTTCCTTTCGGCAATGAATTGAAGCCTCCCGCTATGGATGGATGGCAAGCGCTGTCAAAATGCTGGGCAGGCGCCTTCCGCTGCAGCCCAGAAGATCCAGAACACACTGAATAAATGCACTAAAGTCAACCTCTTCCCTCCACCCACGTCCAAAAAGAATAGCCGTAAACCCCCTTGTCAACGTCGCTTAACTTTTAAAGGGTTCAACTCATGACTTTGACAGCATTTATGCTAATTGTGTCTTTCGAATAGAATCCCTGGCCTCTTTTATGAAAATGCCGGCTCTTTCCGTTGATCTTGTGGCAAAACTAACTACCTTATGGATTGTCTTGTTCAGATCCATCGTTAACCGTGATAGACGTTCCATCTCAACCGAGTATGCAGGCATCTGCATATTCAATGTTACACCTCCACGCAAGCTGCTGAACTTGAGTGAAATATCCATCCAACAAGCTAATCTCAATAGTCAACTCGTATCTAAACCATCTTTTCTCACAGCCTCAGCTCAACATCCACTTCACTTCACAACACATCCGCATTCACCGAAGCGACCGCACCTCGCCTATCGTTCCAGACCTGCCCCCGTCCCCTGGGCGAAAGAGTTACAGCGCATCTATCCTGGCACTGACCTCAGGGTCTAGACAATATTACTGCTACATATCTTGGACTAAAGATCACCTAAGCCGTCTCAAGCCTTTTGTCACCATTACCTAAAGTTAGATTTTGTGCTTACCCACCCTGTTCCGTCTCCCGCGTGTCAACTCCATCTCCATCTTATTACCCGGGCCACGTTTCCGCTGTGGCAAGAAAAACCCAACGTTGCTACTAATTCTCTAAAAGGCGTTTCTGGTAGTTCCCGAGGCGCCTAGAAGGCCAAGATTCTTCCAAACCGTTTGGCGAGGCCCGAGAATGGAGTCTAACGAGACGATTCGGGAACTGCAGCGGATAAGATGCACTGAAAGAGGAAGCTTTGAAGCCGCAAGACATGCGGATTATGAAGAATTGGAACAAGACGGAATTTGATACCCGTTGAAACAAATCTGTGGTAATTTCCTGCCGATGCTGATGAGTTTGGTCGAGATTCTTCGGGCTCAAGGGTTCTAAAATGTAAAAGCGAGCGAATGCCATATGAAATGAAATGCCTGCACAACACTCGCATGTCCAGAAATATCCCCTCCATGTCCACAACGTTTTAATGCCGTGCATATAAACAGAACCCCTTGTCAAAATATGTTCTCAACATCATGATACTCATTGCTGTACAACGTTACTCCCATCCTATCCCATGCTATGCTATGTGGCTATAATAAACTTCTTAACCAAACCTCCATACATCATCTCGATACCTTATTCATACCGTCATACCCAAGCCTTATCCCAGTCTCAAGCCCTCCATGGGTCGATGATGAACCGCTAAAGGCAAGCTCCCGCCGAACAATCCCAGTCTAGCAAGACGGGAACAAGCAAAAAAAAAATGCCATTAAAAATAACCCATCAAAATGCACATCATGACTCTCGGGCCAAGGAAATTCGCCGTGCACTGGTAGGGGTGTCCCCTAAAAAGTGGCCTGATTTCTCCAACAGCCCATTCTAGGGAGACCTGCCCACCCGCGCTGTAGAAACGCGTGAGCGGAGGAGGCCGGAACGGAGAGAGTCGCCGGCGATGGGTGTTAGGTCAAAAGTATCATTCAGCATTTGATGATATGTAAAATTACTTTAGGCAGATCGCGGGAAATCATCGTCGAAACGTCCCCGACATCTTTCATACCTCGTCCGTTCAAACTGCCATCAATGGGATGGGATGGGACGTTTTACAGCACGAGATGGATCACGAGGGCTCTATAATCCGGTGCTTCTCGGAGCCGGGAGTCGCCATGATACCGCGCCTAACCAACGTATTCGCGCGTTTAGACAGCTTTCCGTTTCACGGCTCCGTTCTCACCTTTGAATATCACCGGTCTCCTTCTCCTTCACCTGCGGCGGCCCGCAATACGACATCCTGCGGCGTCTGTCTGAAACCGACGATGCGCCCATTCATCGGGTCGGAACTGGGCGACGCATGGATCTGTTCGTCTTTGAAACCGTGCCATGACGTTGCTCATTGATCTTGCAATCGTGATGATGGAGTTGAGTTGTTGCGAATTGCCTCGTTTCGGATCCCGATGAGGATAATAGCACTCTAGTCAATCTTGCGAAGGGGATCATCTCCGTTGCTAAACCCAGAAAGACTACCTAATTTAGTAAATCAGCCCTGTTCTAGCAGCTAACGCAGTAAAGATCTCCTCTCCGCCAATTTCGGATCCGCATCAAAGCGTCTTTACATCTGGATTTTTGCAGTGAGTGATCTCATCTCGTCTATCTCTCTCTATCCCCTTCGACTTCATCTTGCCTCTTTCTGCTCGCTGTCTGTCTCAGACTGTGAACAGACACCCCTTGTCCAGTATTTCAGCCACCCTGGGAGACACATGGCAATATCCCGTCCGCGCGGCTGAACAAGCGATAATAAAGCTGAAAAAAAGTAAAGTTTGATAACCCAGACTAACGACAAATACGGCGAGGCGTAACGTCCATGCAGCGGGCCGCGTCGGCTAACCTTTTCCAAGCTGTTATGCCATGCCATGTTCCAAGTGTCTGTCTCGTCTCCTTGTTTATTCGTTCACTCAACAAAGTGTACGCAGTGTAGGGAGTACAAAATTTTCTTTTTCTTCCTTGGTAAATGACGATCAAAGGAGTGTACTTTCTTTTTCTGTCGGTATTTGCTACGAATATACAGTTCCAATAGGTGGATCATCACGTCCTTGTGAATAGACTCGACTCTTTTTCACAGATACAAAGACCTCGGTTGATTATCTTTTTTGACCTGTTTCCATTCTCATCGTCACATTCCCGGTTCGATCAGCGGCACCGTCCGCGTCTGTGCCTTGTTATTCCACGAGATCATCTCTCCCAATACCCATGTTTGGGGCTGATAGGAATCGTTAGTTCCCCCTCCATCGTTCGAGTTCCCAGCTCGATCATGATGTCACCCAAGCTCTCGCTATCCCCTGGATCCCCCGTCATTGAGGCTATTCAGGGTCTTCACGTGTACTAGTCTAGATACACAAAGTGACCAGATCCAGTCTAATCTTCCTGTGACAGCTTACCAGACTAACCAGAGCCCTAAAAGCCAACGTGACAGACTCTTACGTCCGGATAGGTGGAAGATCAATCCCTCCGGTCAAGCTCTTCGGCGAAAGGATCTTTAGTTTTGTACAAAATAGTCATTTTCGTATCCTCTCTCCGTCTTGGCATGTTTGTCCCTTTGCGAGTTGCACAACCTTCTCTCCGCGGTAGCATACTCACTGTAGCATCTCCTTTTCCCTGCATCTACCTATTACACAAGCAAACAAATAAAGAGACCTCTTGTCTTGTTGGCTCTCTGCTGTTGAGGCCTTCCCCTCAATTCCCAACCCCAGAACGATGTGATACCTCACGGCTGAGCAGGGAAAAAACATGATATCTCACAAAAAGAAACTGAATCGGCGATGTCGGCCAAGCTCACCCTAATATTGAGCCTTACAACAAACCAAAACCAAGTTGCCTCGTCTCTCATCCCCTCCACCCCTCTAATCATAACCTCTTTTGACATATGCCCTGCTTTATACCCGTTTTGCATCGAGATTTCTCCCCAATCCTTGATGCATAATTAGAAATGCATGTCTAAGTCACCTCCACCACTAGCACACACACTTTTTGCCATTGACCAGTGCGAAAGCCAAGATAACCTGCAGGATCTCAACTCCAGTCGACTGCAGAATCTCACTGACTAGGCGACCATTGCAACCTCCCTTGCCTCCCTTCCTCCACACGGCACTTCTCGCCATCTCGCCTCGCCCACTGATTAGCCCTTCGATCTTCCCCATTTTCCAATCCGAAGTCCTCAGCTCGCCAATCTGCAACCTCACCCGCAGAAAAGCACTTTGATCTCCCACCACCACGCTCCACTCGTAGAGACAGAGGCCAAAGTCCCTGGACGCAGGCTGTTCAAGATACCGTGAAAATTACGTGTAGTAATGATGGACTTTACCGGATGCTTCCCCGTGATGCCGTGGCCGGCAAATCACAATCCCACTGGCAATATCCGGACTCTGGAGTTGTAACTCAGATCCGTGTAGATCCAGAGTACCTCGACAACGAGCCTATCAGTAGTGATCTCTATGCATATGAAGTTAACTTGATATAATTTGATCCGCAATTGACGAGGTTGGCTGCCTGGTGACGTGGTGCCTAGTGATAAGAACGAACAACCGTTGATCCGGCGTCCAGCTGGCAAAGATTTCCCCAGGCTGTTAAGTCATTGATTGAGAGATCGACGCGCCATTCACATCGCGCAAGTTCTAACCGCTGATAGCGGGCGATCAGGAACAGGGTCATTACATTTTGTGCCGACCGATGCTTGCGTTGCTCGACTCGGTCCGTGTCAATTGTGGAGGGTTGCAAGCTGCAAGTCATTGCATACGTCGAGTAGGCTGTAACATTAAATACAGCGATTGGATAGATGCCTTGTTAATCCTCTGGTAGGTAAACAGAGACCTCTTTGTCATGGCATAAGTCGTGTTGCTCTGTAGCTTTGGCGTTGAAATGCATGTATTGGCCTTCAGCTCCAAGTAGACTTCGACTAAAAGTCTCCATTCAACACTCCCGGGTATTTGCTACCATTTACTTTGTCTATTAAGTTCATGTTACTGCTAGAAGTTCACGTGAATAGCTTCTCTCATGTTGGTCGGTGTAACGTTGATGTTCACATTCGGTGTTAACAATAACTGGACCAGTAAAGGACAGCCTATAGGGCCGCCCACCAGAAAATCCATATTATTGCTCTTGTAACTAAAATATTAGAGTTAATTGATCAGATGCCAGTAATTAGTAAGATTATTAGTTATATAGCGTCGTAGTTATCACCGAGTTACAAGCTCGTAGTTTTGTTGAGGCTTACCCTGTTGCTAGGCTCGACAATCGATCTCTCACGTACATAGTTGTAATATACTTAAATATGTTTCATTCTGAAATAATGCGGTCTGAAGATTTGTTTAGTTCAATGTCTCTGGTTTGGACTTTACTGGAGCTGAAAGGACCACATCGCAATGCGAAACCACTCGTGTTCATCTTGATCGGCCTAGAGACGTATGCTTCAACAAGAACTCTCGGACGTATTCATAGTTCTGAAGTGTAAGTTTACATTCGAATAAGTAGATTCGATCAGTGCCATGAGTAGACGATCTCGCGGCTACTGTTCAGCTTGCCATTCTGAAGTCAATGGAAAGCCTTCTTGAACAGGCCATTCTCGTCAACCAGACTCACTTGCCTCTTCAATGCAATATGTTTCTGAGTTAATCACAGTCTACTCATCAATTTAGTAAATGTGTATTACAGAATCTTCCAGATTCTCAGCATTCTATGAAGTAGTAGATGCGTACTAGGTTGAACGAACATCAAATTCACTTACGGCGAACACTGCTACCACCGAAAACTGGCATCACCACGTATACTATATTCACTATACTGTTCCAGCTACTCTGTCATTCTCCTAGCCTAGCCTCGAACTCCACTTCTCATCATCCTCATCTCCGTCCTCATCCTCATCCTCATCCATCTACTATCGACTTCTCGAGTTTATTAGTAGGCTGCCATCCACATAATCCCGACATGTCTACTGTCCTTATTACCATTATCGCCGGCATCATTGCTGCTTCAGCCGACACGAAAAGCGGCGAGAAGCCTTTCTTTTTTTCGTCTGAAGCCCATGCCACCAACACTCCCACCGCCGGCTCTACCACCGACTCAACCACCACCGACTCAACCACCACCAACACCACCTCAGCTGAATCTTCCAACGAGGCCGACCTCAACGGCGACGACGACGAGATGGTCATGGTCTACCCACACTAGGAAATGAACGACCTGGACGAAATCTTTGCCGATGGCGGAGAGAACCTCAACGAGACTGAACTCTCCAAGATGAGTAACAGCCATATCGCTGAACAGATCCTCGATGAGCCGTATCATAAGCTCATGAAGCGAATCCATCGCGACATGTACTACTAGACTTGTGTCGTGATCTGCGAGACGGCAAGAGTGCAGAGGAGAGTGTCTGCCGAGCACGATTGAGATGTGTACAGATATTTGGCTCTTCGTATTTTGTTTGAGTTTTAGATGCCGGCCTTGAATGAGAAGCCAGGATGAGAACTTGAGAGTTTTGATACAGGAGCATGTCTTGTAAATCAGTCATGTTGGACGATGTTGGACTATGTATCTTATAGAATACCCCATAGTAGAGGACATTCAGTGTTTATAGCGACAAGACTCGGATCACTGGATGCCGCACAAGATAGGCACATAGATAGGCCCGAACATATAAAGGGTAGTACTATTGGCCTGGACTAGAGTAATGTTGATTGTACACTCTGGTATTAATGGCATCTGTAGACAATACTAAAAGTCTCGCCATGATTCAGCGGCCACCGAGGTCCTCTTCCCCTAAAGTTTGTACTATGTCTAACATAACTTCTTCAATCCCTCCTCTTGATAAAAAGCACATGACCTAGCATACGAGTATCGTCAACAACTAGCACAGTTATCACACCCGACTAACCTTGCACAGCGTGTCAGCCTCTGCTCAAACGCTCCAGAATTTCATGCAATGCGAGGGCGTCGACGCCATTGTGCTGTTGCGTGGCCAATATCTCGGATTTCTGAGTGTCTGACTCCAAAGTTTCCGATGTGGCAGAGTGACGTTTGCTCTCCTATTCAGCAATTCTCTCTGAGCCTCCGCGCCAGAGACCATAAAAGCCCTCGCAGTTCTTCCATAACTTGATGGTACCGTCCTCTGACCCAGTGGCATAGAGTTTGCCGTCGGGGGAAAATGCGATTGACCAGATAGGGCCATGATGCCCCTTGTGTGTATCAATTTCTGTTCCATCGTCGTATCGAATGACCTTGGCCCATGTACCAGGTTCCTCACCAACAACCAACTTGCGACCCTTGACATCAAGGGACACGCTAGCGATTGTGTAGGAGAGAGAGATGCGCTTCAGCTCATCCATGGCCTGAGGACCGCCCCAGAAGTACACTGTCTTTCCGGCAGCAACGGCGAGCACCGGCTTTCCACCGCCAATATCACTTGGCGAGGCGTATTCGGGAGCCACTGAAACCATCTCGCAGGACTTGATGTCTCCATCAAGCACCTCATGTCGGATGCAAGCACGGCTAGGCAGGTCGAGCCATCGAATCGTCTTGTCGGAGGCGGTCACGACAATATTGGGGTCCTGAGTCCAGCAAATAAACTTGATGGAACCTGTGTGAACGCCCTCGCCAATCTCGAAACCGGCCGAAGCAGGGATGGTAGAAGACCCGGACCCGGCGAGCTCTGTGAGGTCAAAGACACGTAGCTTCTTCTCCATACCACCGGTAGCGACAAGATCAGAGTTGTCTGGGGGATAGGCGACAGCGCGCACAATGTGGTCATGCTGGAGAGTATAAAGCAACTCGCCGGTATAGGTATCCCAAATTTTGCTATACCAGTGTAAGCGACGCAAAATTGTCCGAATGAATCAGACTCACGCTGTAAAGTCGGCCGAGGCAGTTGCTGCGTTGGAAGCATCAGGGCTAAGCCTAGCCTGCCAAACAGCACCTTTGTGACCGATAAAAGTGCCGATCCTAGACAAGTCAGAGGAGCCACTAGACCTAGGTTTCGGAGACCTTACCAGTCGCCAGTAGTGCCATTACGGAGCATTGGGTTTCCGTCTTTCGTCAAGTAAGTATGCGCTCCGCTAAGGAGACAAACGACGTACCTTTACAGGCCGAAATCATGTAGTAGGCATCATCTTTTTCCAGAGCCGAGAAGGCGATATGGGGAACAGGTCGAGAATGACCGTGACAGGTCAGGGGAACGTATTGCCGAGGTTCAGAAGCCATCGCGACAAAGCTAGCAATCAAAAATAGGCGATAACACTTGTCGTAAGGAGGTCTCAACCGATTACGGAAAGTCAATGTATGCGATATCGGATGGGCGGCGGTAATACACTCTATAATGG
This sequence comes from Fusarium abutilonis, assembly GCA_021655885.1. Classification (NCBI taxonomy): domain Eukaryota; kingdom Fungi; phylum Ascomycota; class Sordariomycetes; order Hypocreales; family Nectriaceae; genus Fusarium; species Fusarium abutilonis. The sequence continues at coordinate 26,556 of JAJJWN010000248.1, forward strand.
CCAGGGGCACCAAACGTGAAAAGGAAAGCAGAGAGAGATCGTAACAGTCGTAATATTCGTCAAGCGCAGTTTGTATCGTGACTCGTGGGAGTGTCTGCTGCTGTCGCGTGTCGTCGCAGAAGTCTAGTGGAGCGTCTCTCTTGCACAATAGGGGAGAGGCAGAGAATTGGAGGAGGTAGGGAGATGGTGAATATCGTGACTTTATTGGGGAGAGTCGCAGAGCGAAGTGTAGTCGTTCCCCCAAATCGGACCCCCGTGAGAGAGAGAAGAAGAAGAGAGGAGGAGGAAAAAGGAGGGCGGTGATGGATTTGCCAAATCTTTAACAAGGACAAGGGAAACAGCGGCGCGCATTCAAAGACAGGGTCACGCTTGCCCAACTCGTACAGCGGGGTTGCTGTGCACCGCCACAGAGCGGGGTGCAGGCCACCGATATGGATAGAAGACTGGGAGAGTCCACGAGCACCTATAATGCTTGTTATAAGGGGTTTACAACTTACTAAGAACAAGACTATATTCAACTCACCTGAATAGTTATCTACTTATATCACAAAGTGCTCAATAAGACCAGTCGTATACGGCTGTCTCTCCTCATAAACATGGCATTGATCAACCAGTTATGGACAAGTGGAGGTGGCTGGTGTCTGGTGACGCACTGTGGCTTAAGCTGGTGTAGACGGGGAGCGGGAAAGGGCGATCGATCAGCTTCCATTGTTGAGGACTTTTACGATTTGTCACGTTGCTCTGCATGTTTTTTGATGCTTCAACATCTCACTACTATAATTCTTCTTTGATTTTAACAATTTCTTTGTTCAGGAGATAGCGATAGCAGGCCATTTTCTATCTCTTTCTTATCTCGTCCTCTTGCATCATCGGCCATCAAGCTCCCCTCCACTGCATTGACCAGTGTCACATACTCTACTCCTCCATCAACTTCTAAACAAAATGGCCGACTTCAAGCTGTCGGCGCAATTGGTCGGCCACGAATCTGATGTGGGTGTTTTTGGAAGGATATGAAATACTTCAATACTCACACTCCCAGGTCCGAGCCGCTGGCTTCCCCTCTCCCGATACCGTCCTAACCGCCTCCCGCGACTGCAGCGTCCGTATATGGCGCCGTACCCAAGCATCTCCTTCAAACTTTGACGCAACCCTCTTGAGCCGCGGCTCCGAATACGTCAACTCCCTTTCCTTCTTTCCTCCATCCAACGAACATCCCGATGGTTATGTTGTTTCTGGCGGCAAGGATACCATCATCGAGGTCAAGTCACCCAATGCAACCAGCTCCGACAACGCCGAGCGTCTTCTGGTCGGCCACGCCCACAACGTCTGTACCCTCGACGTCTCTCCCAGTGGGACATATCTCGTATCAGGCGGTTGGGATGGACAAGCGCGTGTATGGAGCTCTCAGAAATGGGAGACGGAGCTCACCCTCAGTGGCCACGAAAACATGGCGGTCTGGAGTGTCGTTGCGCTTGACGACCACACAGTTGTAACAGGCTGTGCCGATAAGAACATCCGCATCTTTGACTTGCGTCAGTCGACCGCTGGGGAAGTAGCACCCAAATCAACCATTTACACACCTGACGTTGTCCGCGCCCTCTGTCGGGTCCCCCAAGGCCACCCTAGCGGTGCGGACATTGCGAGCGCAAGCAACGATGGCACCATCCGCCTGTGGAAGCTTAACGGCCAGCAAGTCGCTGAACTTCACGGGCACGAAAGCTTTGTTTATAGCTTGGCTAGTCTTCCAACAGGCGAACTGGTCAGTGCAGGAGAGGACCGTACTGTCAGGATATGGAAGGGCAACGAATGTGTACAGACCATCACACACCCCGCCATTTCTGTATGGACAGTTGCAGCCAACGCCGAGACCGGAGATATTGTCACAGGCGCCAGCGATAGCGTTGCCCGCGTCTTTACACGAAGTCCCGAACGCACTGCCGACGAGGCGACACTGAAGGAATTCGAGGAGTCTGTTAAGTCGTCATCGATCCCTCAACAACAGGTTGGAGGCATTAATAAGGAGAAGCTTCCAGGTCCAGAATTCTTGACCACCAAGTCAGGCACCAAAGAAGGACAGGTCCAGATGATCAAGGAGGATAATGGTGCCGTGACTGCTCATCAGTGGTCCATGAGCCAACAGCAATGGGTCAATGTTGGCACGGTTGTTGATGCTGTTGCCAGCACAGGCAAGAAGGTTGAGTACAATGGAAAGATGTACGACTATGTCTTTGATGTCGATATCGAGGACGGCAAGCCCCCTCTGAAGCTTCCATACAACCTCTCTGAGAATCCCTATGAGCGAGCCACGAAGTTTCTGGGTGATAACGAGTTACCGCTGTCGTACCTCGACAACGTGGCCAACTTTATCACTGAAAACACCAAGGGAGCTACTCTAGGTCAAACATCCGAGTCTGGTGGACCGGATCCTCTTGGTACTGAGTCGCGATACCGCCCTGGTGAGGAAAGCCAGCCCAAAGTGCTCCCCCAAAAGGACTATCTCAGCATCACAGCCGCCAAATATGAAGGTAAGCAGTCCATAATCGGGCCTTGATCAGTTACTAATAGTGCTAGCCATCTTCAACAAAATCCTCACCATCAACAAGAACATGGTCGCGTCCGGCCGCAAAGACGCAGCTCTCAACCCATCCGACGAAGCCACACTCGGGGAACTACGCACTGCACTTGAATCCAACAAGCCCGTTCCTCAAACCGCTCTCCCTCTCCTCGTCCGCATCCTTACTCAGTGGCCCTACTCAGACCGTCTTGCCGGTCTTGACGTCCTCCGCTGCGTCGCAAAGTACCCTCTTGTCGCCCAATTCTCCGACCCTGCCGTTGGCTCCCTTCTCGACCTCGCCATCGCAGGCTCTCTACCCCAAGGCGAGACCCCCAACGAGAACGCAGCCATGATGGGTCTGCGTACCCTCGCAAACATATTCTCCACAGCAAATGGCCGGTCAGTTGTCAGTGCCCAATCCGACGAGGCCATTTCCTTCCTGGAGCGCATCATCGGTGTATCGTCAGACCCTATCGGCCCCTTCAACCGCAACGTCCTCATCGCCGCAACCACAGCAGCAATCAACCTCTCCGTCCTCATCCACCGCGAACGTCTCCTCACCCCCGATCAGCGCCGCCGCCTTGCCATTCTCCTCGGCACGATTCTCTCCCGCGACGGTCAGACAGACTCAGAGGTCCTATATCGCGCCCTTGTAGCGCTCGGCACACTGCTCTCCGCTTCCAAGGCAGAGGCGGCCAAACTCGGGGTGAAGGGGTGGATCCAGAGCGCTGTGGGACGAAGCTCAGAGGAGCGCGTCAAGTCTGTCGCGGCAGAGTGCGCCAAGGTGGCTCCTTAAGTGTGATGGTAACGGCACTGCAGCGCCAAGGCGGGTATTGTGCGGTACCGACCGACGGCTGTACGGAGTTAGAGAAGAGCAGATAGAGTTATGCATAGATGAATGACAGAGAATTCTTGTTACACTGGTAGCTTCAAGTATGGCGGACTGTATTATTTCCGTCCTAGCTATGAGCGTATCTGTCACACTTACAATCAATCTATACACATTTATTCCTAACTTAAAACTCGCTCAAACACACTCATCACATCTCATCACATTTCATCACATCACATCGAGACACAAGAGTAACGAAGTAGAATAGTCGTAGATTTCACGTCCTACGCGACATCTCATCAAAATGAAGCAAAGAAAGCTCCTCCAACACCATACCAAGACTTGCTCTAGCCATCCAAGGCCATATAAATTATGAAAATAAACATAAAAAGGAACGAATAAAAAACCTGGGGATATCCGAAGCAAAAAAAACACCCCTAACGCCACATCATGCTTCAAAATACATTTTCTCTCTTCTTGTTCTTGTTCTTGTATGTCTTCTTTCTGTGTAGAAAAAGCTCATATCAGCAGCAACGCCAATAGACCAGCGGCCGCTAGAGGCAGATAACCCGCCCAGTTTAGTCGTCGCATGGCGCCGGATTCGCTGACGTACTCGTCTTGCCCGGATTCCTTGGTCGTGATGGTGTAGATCTCTGCGAAGCCAATGTCGGTTGAGTTGAAGCAGTTTGTCTCGTTGACTTCGGCGAGTTTCTCGTCTCCGGGGTCGGCGAAGATGATGTCGACGCACTGAAGGTGTTGGTTAGTCTGGCTCATTGATGGAGTGTTATTGAAGGGATGCTTACAGAGTATAGAGCTGCGCCGTGGGTGGCTAGCTCGACGACTTGGATGGTAGCCTTATCGCCGGCTTTGACGGTGGTGTTCCTTGGTAGAGGCACCTGGGGCAAGCAGATTGTTCCAGGGAAGGGATTGTTTGTAGGACCGATGAGTTGAAACATGGGAACCATGGGATGGGTCATGTTCGCAGGACCTCCATCTGGACCGTCATCACCAAAACCCATGTTGATGTAGGCAAAAGCAGTCTCGTGGCCACGGAACCAGCCGGGCTGGAAAGCAACTGCGCCGCCCGTCGTGGGCCAGTATGTTCGGTTTGTTGTGACATTGATGCCGCCGCCTGTAGATAGATGTGTTAATCGAGAGATTACGGGGGACAGGAGGAGAAGAGGAGAGGGGGACGTACAAGGGTATATCCATTGCATGCCATAGGGAAAGGTCTCGTTGGTGATGAGGTTGTTTCCTCGCCAGCCTGGGTAGGAGATTACGCTGTGAGAGGAGACGAGTGTCGCAAGGACGATTGTGAGGAGAGCTGATGACTGCATTTTGGCAGTGGTTGAGAGACTATTTGCTACTCTTTTTGGAGCCGCAACGTTTCGTTGAATGGAACCAAGAACCAACTTCAAGCTTGGAGTTGTTCAACGCTTGACAAGAGAGAGGCTCACAAGCACAGCTCTTCGGAGGAAAAAGAAAATGGGGGAATGGGACAAGAAAATGGCCGCATGGCATGTGGGCTCGACCAAGTCCTTTTTATTGGGGTGTCCGACCATATTTTGCAGGCGCCCAACAGCTTGTACATAGTATCTGTGAGTGAATGCGCAGTGTGATTTCTCCCATGGCCCAGTAAGAGGCCGTTGACGATGGATCGTGGAGGGTGTGACCCCTGCTGCAGGACCCGTAGGACAAGACCAATAGGAAGCTTGGGGAGGGTGAATGGCAGGGGTTTTGAGGTTGATTCTGGGCTGTGACTGGAGCGTGGATGATTTGTTTTAAGCGCTGGCGCTATGCCTAGGACGAGAGGGTTGGTCCCTGGAAGTCCAATGATCGACGGGAGTTTAATGGAGGCACGGGAGGCGGGAACAAGGACACGAATAGCGGGCGGGGGAGAGAGGGAGGGAGAGAGAGAGGTTGGTGCTGTATGTGTATGTATGTAGAGTTGAGATGTGGTCTGCTACTATGTATGACTATGTACTTAGGTACAGTATAACTTAAACTGCCGCGCTCACATCGACTGAACTGACTTGTTCATAAAATGGCCTTTGTGCAGCCGCCCAAGATGTGATGACCCTAGAATATGTTTCATTTGTCACTGCTACCATGAACCAACAACAGCTGACTCTCTGTGTACCTGTTCGTTGTACCGACACATCCAAGCACAGGCACAGACACAAGCGTAAAGCTGATGATTTGCCTTGTCTCATGTTCAACAATAAAATCATTCTGCACTTTGTGATTGTAAGACTCAAAAAAAAAAATACGACGACGACGACGACGAGAGTAATTGATAGAAAGACAAACAAATATTTTTAATAGACATTTAAACTAGACCAGTCGTGACTTTTTTTTTCGTTTTTCTCTCTCTCCATCTCCCACCCGCTCAATATTAAACACGGAAAGTATCTGACCGAGCCACACCGAGCTTCACCGAACGGTGGAGTCTGGGAAATCTCAATCTTAGTATTGAAGCTTCACGACAACTTGAGTGAGAGAAGAGACTCACTGTAAAAGTCAAACCTTTTCAGAGGGAAACTCATCATAATCAAGACTCAAGACTCAAGACTCACATCATCTCATACAAACTCTCTCATACTCTCTCATACTCTTCATCATTCTCATCATTCCCTCTCCAACATCAATCACCATGTCCTCCTCCCAAGATCAAGAATGGACACACGTCACCCGCAAGTCCAAATCCAAATTCAAGTCCAAGTCCAAGTCCAAATCAGCTCCCTCAACCTCACACATAAACTCCCTCCCCATAACCCCCAACACAAACACCGCCTCCCTCCGCTCCCCTTCCGACCTCCAAGCAGACTATCTCCGCATCCGCTCCCGGTGGGAGACCGAAACACCCTGTGCTCGTCTGCGCGAAATCATCTCTACCAAGACATCTCATCTCAAGACCATAAATCGCGCTGTGAATTTCGGTGTAGGAACGTTTGATCCTACCGATGGAGCGTGGGATGCGAAGAGATCAACGTTTGTGCAACTCGCTGCCTTTGAGATTATTATTGAAGAGCTAGGTTTGTCTTGACTTGACTCACAACAAGCAAAACCATATTCTAACAATCAAGTAGAAAAGCTCACAAACAACAAAATCGAGACTTTCTTCCAAGATCCTGTCTTCAGTATATCCGACAAAATATTCCTCTCCAACCTCGGCCACACCGTCGTTGAAGACCCAGCAGGATGCGACCTGATCAACACCAACACATTCTTCTTCGGCGTGCATCTCTACAAGCCTCTCTATGCCGATGTTCTCGAAAAGAGCACGCCTGCCATCTTTGTCGGAACAGGTTGGAATGCCTGGGATGAGTGAGTTCCCCATTCCCTTGTAGTATTTGCGACTGACAAAGAAACGTTAGCATGTTTTCAGCAGAAGGTCTCGAGATCATGAAAAAGATGCATGACACGCACGAGACCTGCGAGTTTCCTCAGGAGGGCTTTGATGCGGCTTTTTCTACCACGTCTATCTACTGGAGACCCAAGTCTGATGGGGAAGAGGTGAAGGGGGAGTCTAAAGGCAAGGGTAAGGAGAAGGAAGTTGTGAGTGAGGACAAGGAGATCACAAAGGAGGATGAGAGTGAGGGGGAAGAGGAAGACGAGTTGTCTAGAAAACTTGAATCGACTACTATTTCTTGATCTTTTTGTTGACTGTGTGACTTGCAAATGCATATGCTTCTTGGTCAATCTCGTCTTTGATATGCTATTGTCACATACTTAATCTGCCTTGTTGTAATTCCTCAATTCCTCTCCTCAATTCTGTTTGACTTTTCCTTTATCTATTCCTTGTCTTCACTCAGCTATGCATTAACTCTTCAACCCCTCTTCTATTATCATCCCAATCGCTTCAGTATTCACAACAACACCTTCCCTTCTCTAGCACATCACAGTGATTCACTACCCCAACAAGCACAACTATATATGTTCTCATCTCCTCACATTCTCTCCTCAACTCTTCAGACGTTCTTCTTCATCCTGTCACTCTTTTACAACAACATCATCATCCTCACAATGTCCACCTCACCTGACCTCAAAACTCACGATGCCAAGGCCCGCGATGCCGAATACCAAGCCCTCTGGCAAGCCTGCGACCGCGCCTGTCGCAAGCAAGAGTATATCTACAGCGATCACGAGGCCAAGCGCATGATCCTCGAATCCGCGTGCCACGGCATCCTTGAGAAGAGGTGATCCAAACTTTCCTTATTACGATACAACATAAACTAACGTTGTACAGACGAGGCCAAGGCAAGATCATGTGCGGCAACAGCATCACTTCCATGGTCAACCTCCATCTCCAGCGCGAAGTAAACTCTCGCCTCCTCGCCGAAGCAAGGATGGGCCGCTTCCCATCCTCCGCTCCAAGCAACATGTCCTACCTCGCCAACCCAGTTGCCTACAATGGGAATCCCGTCGGGTATAACGCTATCCCCCAGCAGCAGCAGCAGCGGCCGAAGTGTGTATCTCCTATGATATCAGCCGCCGAGATGGCTCTGCGCAATGAACTCACCAGTTTACGCCAAGATGTTTCACTTCTGCGACAGGAACATGAGCTAGTTATTAACTCAGTTCAGATCTTGACAGAGAGAGTTGCTAAGCTTGAAGGTCGGCAGGCTGTGATGGAAGCGTATCCAAATGAAGGCATTGAGGGACGCAACGCGTGGATGTTGATGAAACCCATGTCGCCCCGGAGCCAGACCCAGGGGAGGGATGAGGACATGGTCAACAAAGCTGCCGACTTTTGAGATCAAGGATACGACGCTTGACGATGAACAAGGATTTATACATGATTGACGACCAACAACGAGATCACGAGAGTTACAAACGATACGACACAAGTATCCTGATAAACAGCGATATCGCTTTTATGTAGCTTTACGAATGATGACAGAAACCATAACGACAGCGTCAAAGGGAATCATACACACCACATCAACCATCCGGACGCAATATCCCTTTGCTTAGATGTAGCGTTGCTTATTTAGATATCAATGAATGACGACACGAATCTATACACAAAAGTCCCACTGTCCAGCCAGTATATCCATCCCTCAAAACTTCTTGAAAGGTAACAAAAGCAATGCTTAGAATGGCGGTCCTATTTATTGCCGTATGCATCAACTATATACTCGCAAAGGACAAGCCCCAGAAAGCCATGTCCCGTCGTCCAAATGTCTCTACAGAATCAATCGTATCAAGCGTATTCGAAACAGGAAACTTGAAAGCAAAACAGGCATGGCAATGTTTTACCCGTTCCCTCCAACTCCGTAACTCCTCTTGCCTGAAAATATCAAGACATTAAATACCGAGCGTTGGGCAGCTATCAGTTCTATCCAATGCATGCCTCGCTTCGTAAAGCTGGTATCAACTCCAGCATGAATCATCGCTGGAAATGCCGCAGAAAGGAATCTCCCGTCGTTTAGGAAGAAAAGACGTCGTAATCGCTGAGCGTCTTGCCACCACAGTCAGGAATCTTGACACCTCTCTTGAGCTCACGTTCCGATGTGAGAAGTCCCCACTTGTCCTCCCATTCCTTGCCATCCTCGTTGAACCTCTCCTTCCATGGCTCGTCGAAAGCCTCAAACCAAAAGTAGTTGGTACTGTTCTCTAGTGCTTGGCACACCCAATCTGCCATGAAGGTGTTGAGTTCGTCAACGCCAGCAACGGAGCCTTCAGTACAAGACGCTGCCGAGCCACAGTTGGTTCCACCACCAGTGGGCCATCCTGTCTCCGAGATGATGTTGTGTTGCTTGTCTGACTTCCAAAACTGGCTGTTTTGATTTTCCCAGAATGAGTTTGTCCAGTCAGCTGCCTCTTCGGCTGTCACTCCTGCAAAGAAGGGGTGAATGTTGGACATGATGTAGTCACTGTCCCAGCCTAGCTGTGCTGTCCAGTCGTCACCCAGATCAGAGGTGGCAACGGGCAAGTCTATGTTCTCTCTTTCAAGCTCGGCGCGAGTGTCGTTCAGAATATTGCCCAGTCTGGTGATGTTCATTTCCTCACGGAACAGAATTTCGTTGGCGATGATGATTCCCTCGAATCGCTCTGGGTTGCCATCTTTTTTCAAGACATCCCACATCTGATCCAGCTGCCGCTCATTGGTCGTCTCGTTCTTGTCCAGCCAGACACCCATCCAAACCTTGATGTCGGTTATTTCCAGGCGGTCCAGAGATTCCAGCAACATCTCAGTCTGGTTGCAGTCGGTTCCATACAATCGGATCTTGTTGGTCAGCTGACTCAACACAGCGACATCGCGGGTGATGTTGTTCTGAGAAGGCGGGTTGTGTAAACAGTCGGGATACTGCACGTTCTGCGGGGTGTAATCCATTCCAGGGAACACTCTGTGCAGATTGGGGTTGTCGAGGAGCTCCTTGATCTCTGCACTGTCCTTGTTGAGATCGCCATTCTTCCTTTCGTCTTCTTCAGCCGACTGTCCCGAGTTTCTGCTACTGCTGCTGCTGCTTTCGTCTTTCTTGCCGTTGTTCAGCATACCACCAACCACACCTCCCACAATAGCTCCTACGATGACAAGGAACACGAGGATGATGATTAGCCACTTGCACCTCTTACTCCTACCGCCATCCTTGTCAGCCATGCCATAGGGCTTTTCGCGAGCCGCATTCATCTCGTAGCTTCCGCCTTGACAAGGTCAGTACATGGGTGTCCCATCGTTATGCAAGTACTCACCTCTGCCACTCAAAAGGCCGCCAGCAGCCGCACCACCTCCAACCGCAGCAGCAGTCGCGGAAGCACCCTTCTTTGCACGGTCGGATTGGGATAGACTCAACATAGAGTTGCGTTGACTTTTACCATAAACAAGTCCATCATCTCCATCGTCGGCGATCTCATTAGGATTAACGACACCAAGATTGGCGCTACCGTTCCTCGAGTTGGTGTATCCGGGGTATGGATTGTCGACGTACGGGTCACTTCCGTTAAAGTGTGAGGTCGAAGACGAGCCTGGTGGTCCGCCAGCGCCTACAAGACCGGCCAGACTTGATTGAGATGGGTCACCATGAGGAGAATCGTAGCCGTAGCCGTAGCCGCCTTGCCCCCCATAGGGATTCTGCTGGGTCCTCGAAGGAGGCGGAGGCAAGCCGGTGTGTTCCATCGCGCCTATGCCGCTATTGCGAGGGTCACGGTCAGCAACTTTCAAAGCAATCCCAGCCATACCACCTGATGCAGACATTCCAAAATTATCTGCGCCCGGTGTAGTATGGGAATTTGGATGGACATACCCCAAATGTCCACCTCCGCCACCTCCGTGGTTGTAGCCTTGATTGTTGTAATAGGCGTGCTCGCTCTGATGAGGTGAAGGTCGTCGAGGGCTGTCGTAGCCAGCAGAGCCCGAATAAGGTGAGCCTTGAGAGTGAGAATATTCGTCGTAGCCGTGTTGAACGCGGCTGTAGGCGGAATCGGGATGAGCGCTGGGGTGATTTGAAGATGGAGGGATGGGTCGGCGCGGAGAGGAATCGTAATGATTTTGAGAGTCGAGGGGTTCGCTCTCGTAGGGATCACCGCGGTAATGCTGCATTGTGGATAAACAGATAAAGGATCAAGCGAGGGAGAAGCGATGGCGACCAAGCGGGAGATCCGACAGCAGAGCACAATGGAGTGCCAAACAAGGATTGGATGTGGATGTGGATGTGGATGTGTATGATGCAGATGCAACAACAGCAGAAGCAGCAGCAGCGGCGCGCCGCCTCAAAGTGGATCAAGGATCGATCGACAAATGACAATTCGTAGTAGAAACGAATGAGGAGCAGAAACTGCAAGGAACGAGTGGAAAAGGCCGAGTCGAAAGAGTCGCTTCTCTCAAATCGAATTGTTGACGTGTGAATGAGATTGAGATGAGAGGGAAAAAAGATGGAGAGACCCGTCCACGTCCGTCTGTGGTTGATTGATGAAAGACTCAAAGGGCCCGCCGTTGAAGAGCAAACTTGGAAAGAGCGAATGACTGCCCTTGCAGCCACACCGGATGCGGACCGATAACCTGGAATCGCGCCCACAGCAAATCGGGCCAAGCCTAATTTAGCCCAAGTTCCGCCCTGGACTGCCCGGCAACGCCTAGACTAGCCTAGAGAAGTGCACTGTGAACTGTGAACCCCCGGCTGAGGCGGGAACGTTCAGTTACGCAGACCAAATAGACAAATAGAACAAGACCTGGAACCAGAACTACCGAGGTAGAACACGGGATAACCATCACAATGGAAAGCCAAGCTGCCAAGAGATACTGTTTTCGAAGTGGAAACGTTGACAATTTTAGCGCAATATTGCAGATAGAGTTACAGTTACGAAGCATAGCCCGCCTCTAACGGGCAAACACGAGGTTGGAAGTTTCTCTAGTGGTGGGTGAGAATCGTCAACACGGGGTTGGTCAGGCAAGCTAAAAAAGAATCGCTGTTGGATGCGTGCGCGTCCTTTTTTCAGATACGAATTAACACGGAATCGAATTGCCGATAAGAGAAGCTCCCTTTTCTACTACGGTAATAGCCTAGAACTATTAAGTGTATTCTCCCTCAACCCTCAATCTAAATTCGGAAACTGTCTTGTCTCAAGTGGGCGCCTTTGTTGGTCTAGACAGCCCCAGAAGAATGAGGTGAGGTGAGGTGAGGTGAGATACGATACCCCCTAATTGTAATTAACTGTTAACTGTCAATTTGTCCACGGCAATGGTGTCTTCGTGCGATTGTTACAGACAAAGCGCGAGGATGATCCTGTACAAGGATGGCACAGCAATGTCTGGACCGGGTACCTTTGCTCTCCTCATCAGGGCTGTTGATGGCGCGTGTCCTCCGTACCAAGCGATTGACGATCAATACCCCAGGATCAAAGCATAGACGCTTCAACCAAAAATAATACCTCATTGCTTTCAACAACAACAATGACGAGTCCGATGACGAACCCCTGTCAATCAAGGGAGCACAAACTGCAAGCCTCAAAATAGACTCTGTATATGTGCATGTGGCGTTACCGGTCTTTGATCAATGTCATTCATTACCATCACCGGCGTCCCAGCGCCATCAAATATCACGTCTTTAATTAATCAAACATGGTAAAAAAAAAATCTTACAAACAATGCATCTCAGATATCTCTTTCGATTTTTGTTTTGCTGGCAGATTAAAGGATCCTCAACGACCCAATGTTTTCCCAGTTTTTACTTTCCCTGGTGTGACACTTCTTTGTCGGCGATCAGGAGCTGCTCTGTGCTTCAAATTGATAGTGGTACTACTCTTGGTCATCGACGATGAAACAGCCCCCGTTGAATCCGCTGTCCAATCACAACAAGATAGTGTGATTGACAGTCGTCCCCTTGTAAACATGCAAACAGTCTCACGGCCAAGCAGACTTGACTTGCAGACGGTTCAAAGTGCATCATTTAAGGCTGAGTTGGTGACATGCTCGTAACTGTAAAGGGTCACTCGTGGCTGAAAGTCATTAAATTCAGCTGAGCCAAGCCAGCCATGGACCCTTGAGTCTTAATGACAGGACACTACTAGCAAAACAATTTTAAGGCCGAGACCCCTATTTCGTGAGTTTGAGGCTTAACCCTCATAAAAACGGTTGTTGACTACTTGTCAGCATGCCTGTCAAAGTAAATGTTTAGGAATACGAGTGCCATCACTTACTCGCCGTCTCAAGGGATGCACAGAGGCTGTCGTGAAACGTTCCTCAGACACATGTACATCTTCATCGACGGAACCCAAGAACAAAAGTACAATATGTCTCAGAGATTGACATCAGGCCCTCCTTCACATACCTCGTAATTAAATAAGTTGGTGCTGTGCCATGCCATGCGAGAAGGGATGTGATTCAGAGACGTAGGGTAGCCTCTGTCAATTAACCACATTCATGACTACGGCCTTTGCTCGAATGTTCCATCTATTAAACAAATGATTAAATCCAAAATGTGTATCCATACCAGAGATACAGACCTTGGTCGTGTAATCCTCCTATCCACGTGTTTATATCTCTAGCCTAGTATAATTGAATGGACCACCTTGATGAGAGCCAAGCAACGAAAATATGCACCATGCGTTGTACTAACACAAAAAAAAAACCATTAGCACTCACCCTTTCATTAAACCACTTCCTCAGTTAATTACTGTCACCAAGGGCTCTATGGCGTATCAGGTGAATCCTAATTCTTTCTTATCTTCTTCCAGCTCTCAAGATATCATCAGAGGGCGCAAGTGAATGCGCGGTCTCCACCAGCAGCAGGTCTTAACGCACTACCTTCTTGTGACCTGTTGACCTTGGATAGAGTGTAAGCCGATTACTCGGATCGCCAGTACGTCGTGTGTCTACGCTCGCTGCGCAGAATGAGACGACACTCCCTTATTCTATCACTAGATGATACAGAGCAGGACACCAGGGAAGCTCCGCACACACTTTATGGCCTCAGACGAGGAATACAGATTAATGTACCAGGCTGTTACCCCTTCAAACGCTAGGTGCGACTGCAAATGCATCCATCATCATCACCACCACCACTATCTGACTTTAACCCACCAGCCCATCCTAACTGCTTGATACACTTGCCGTCGGGCGACAAATTTGTATATGATCCAGTCAATTGGATATTTGAAAGGTAACTTGCCTAGGTAGTCGCGAAACTCGTTGCATTGCTACAAAACACAATGTGCCTGGTTGCGACATGTGGGAAGCTCTTGTTATTGGCTAACCTTGACAACACCATTTTAAACATCACGAATACCTAAACTGCCAATCACAACAGCCTCACTGACAGCCAACTTCTAGAACCCCCATGTACTAGTTCACGATATCCCAGGCACAATTTACCGCTTGGCGCTCATGTGACCGGCTTCTTCATTAAGCAACGGCTAGCTTCAAGGTAAGCATATCTTGCATCTTGTATCTCAAAGCCGGCATCGCACAGTCATACGAGTAAGAAGACATGGAAAAGTCGTACATTTACCATGGCAGCCAAGCCTTATGACGTTGTACACCAGGGCCATCCTCCACATCTTTAACCAACGAGCGGCTCCGCGGAGCACATGTCCGATGTTCGCTCCACAATAAGCATCCATCTGAATATCTTCATCGATCGATTTGGCCTTTGTGACCTTGGCTGCTTGGATGGACGACTTCTCATTTCTTCTAACAAAGTCCAAGGGACTCAAAGTGATGATGGTTGGGCTTGGTTGAACGGGACCACTGTGATGTCATGTCGACGTTTGATGTATTGACATCATACATGTTCATCTCAGCATCACGATGATTTATATGCAGCTTTACAGCGTTAACGATACTGTCTTTTGCTCTCATCATTCCCATATTCTCATCTTTCCAAACATATACCCACAAGATCCTTCACAGGTTCAATTCTACCAACACATCTAACGACTTTATCACAAAACAACCACCACCAAAATGTCCATGAACCCCGAGTCCGCTACTCCCCAGAAGGGTGAGTTCCGAAGCAAGGTCGCTCCCGCTGAGCCTCTCATGACCTCTGGTGTAAGTTCATCATAACAATATCTTCCATCTAAAGCATCATGCTAACACTTTAACAGCACAAGCCCGGAACTCTTGTCGGTAACGACGCCGTCCCTGAGTTCCACGCCGAGCAGCACCCTGCCGGCACCGCCCCTCCCGAAAACACCTTCAAGCCCAACAACGCCGACGAGGTCCCCGCGCAAGCTCCCCACGCCGAAGGCGGCGTCCCTGCGTCCGCGACTCTCGGAGGCGCTACCTCTGCCGACGTCCACACCGGCCTCGGCCACCCTGGCTCCGGCCAGACCAGCCAGGAGCTGCACGGAAGGGGAAAGCAGAAGGGCACCTCTGGCCTTGAGGGCGTTGGTGCCAACCCCTCCGATCCCATCCACGACAAGGGCGCTGACCGAGAACACTCTACCAACTACCGTGGAAAGGGCGGCGAGAACGCGGTGGATTACCCTGGTGCTGAGGACCGAGAGCCTGTCAAGGCTGAGCAGGTTGCGAGCGAGCGCGCTTAAAAAAGTCATGTCTGCTGTGCGGACTACATCTGTATTAGTAGCCTAGGAAGGCTTAATGAGTTAATGCCATGATATGAATAAAAATTTTCCTGTCATAATTTTGAGAACAGTGAAGATGGTGAAGATGAACATTGGTAATTGTGCGTTGATTTGCATACTAGTGAGAAGAGAAGCTTGATATCCAAAGTCTCCGCTGGCAACTAAGACATTAGCAAACAGTTCGCAAGACTGAATACAAAGAGAAATGGTTGATAGAAGTAACACAACCCATGCTTGTCGGAGACACCATTCCGGTTGCAGGGGTAGAGCCTGGTGGATGACAAAAACCACGATTCAGTCCCACCATGCTCAACATTGAGATGGTGCTAGTGTTTCTGTCACCTATCATGGGTGGAGATTATGAAGCAATGATACTGTAACCATCCCACAGAACCACTGCATCCGTAGCCCCGTTGGTGGATGCCATCGTTATGTAACCCCTGTACCCTGCTTTGTTATATAAAGTGCTTGAAGCTGCAACTCTTATCATCATGATACTCTCCAACACCTATAAGCGCAAATATCGAGGACGACGATCATTAAGAACGAATGAATATGATCTCACACAATGCTATATAAGCCATAACGAATTAATACCACACAACAAAGCACGTACATATGTATGTCTCAGTCCCTGTTAGTATATCGGTTAGTACACGTGCCTGTCATTCAGCTGACAGTCTTGATCGCGCGAGAGCCAGTGTTTTTTTTGTCCTGGACAGGGAGGCTATCTTTTTTTTTTCTTTTCATTTTCAGTCGTGTCTGTCTGTATTGATCATGTTTTGTGGACGACAAGAACAAGGGTGAGAGTAATGCGTGACTGATCCTACCTACAGAAGTCTGAGGGACTGCTGGCAGCGTAACCCCAACGTTTTAGGCAAAAGTATGACTAAATTAAAGACGGCAAGGGATGGATATACTGGTGGTAGGCAAAACATCCATAGTATTGAGCGTGGTATTTGGTATCTGCTTCGTTTTTTTGCGACTATCCACGATGATGATGGACATTGAATGGACTCCTCCTATCTCGCCAAACCTTATAGGAACGCTAAATATACGAGCCAGGGGTCCTTTAGCGTTACCTTTCTCTATTATCATATCAATACTTTGAAATGGATACTGCTTTTACTCTGGTCTAGAAATGACTCGTAGTCGACCACGCAATTCTAGGAGTATATGCCATTCAACACGGGTTAGGTTGTTACTTTATTACTCAATATACATACCAAAACGGAAGTCACGGAACCCCCCTCGAACCCAATTCCATCGGTAGTGCATGCAGCCTTGCTCTTATTGCAGCGCATCTAATGTCGTTGCAGTGAACAAGCCGTGATGGATACATCCCCACCGGCGGGGGAGCCGGAAAAGACGGATTTATCCCTTGAAAAGAAACAATCAGGTCAGGTTCAAGGGTCCGCCGCCGCGAAAGACGCCTATCAATGACGACTTGATTCTCTGTTTGGCCCATTTCTTTCTGGGAATATTGAATCAGTTTGGCCGTGTAGGGCTGATAGGCAAATCTTGAATCCGAACTGCGCCAGCGACATCAGATCTTGGCTCAATCAATATTGGTTACACAGCCACGTACTGAACAGATAAATCCTGATTTTGTCCCTACTTTGTGAGGCACATGGTCTGTAAATGTTTATTGATTCTATATATAACTACAAATATGCGGATGTATATGCAGATGAGGATTGGCCTTGCATATAGACTCCAAATATATTTTGGGCAACCTCGAGCAAAAACTGGCAGAGACATGGAACACCAACGCCCAAATGTATCATTATCCGGAACTACACAAATCTTGGCCCTGAATAGAAGGCGAATAGGCAATGTAAATCGTTCTCCAATAATGGATCCAATCCCCGTGACCAGGCTCCCAGACTTAATCCACTACTGGTCCCTCCATCCGATATATCGCTCCCCCTTACCCTTGTCCCATCTACCGATCTGCATTTCATCGGCTGCTCTATCCCATTTACACCTCCAAAAGCCGTAGGTCTTATCGCCTATTTCGAGTGGAGGGACTTTGGTCTTGGCTTTGACTAAAGTGAGCACTCTTCCTGACTTGGCTTGGCAAAAAAAAAGAGACATCCAGATACCCTTACCTCCCCTTTCCCCTTAGATACCACGTTCTTCTATCATTGTAACTCTGTACGTTGCAGCAACATCAGAGACAATTGCGAGCGCCACTGACGTTGCAGGATTCCATCTCCGCAAACGTCTGCACTTTAGCCCAGGCACAGTGAGTAAGTACTAGACGGCCTGTGGGAGTGAAAGCCGGTTAGATCAGGCCAGGTACTAGTTAAAAAGGCTTTTTGTACGTACCCAGATCGTCGTTCCCTGCAATAGTCCGAGTGCCGCTCTCGACTTAATCAGGGTTCTTCGTCTTGTCTCTGCGTGGGATAACCTAGCCTAGCCTGCCGCTTTCTCCTCCAGCCATCTACTATATCCGCATCTACACGAATTACCTATTTTGTTGTTTGTTTCTTCACAGCAGTGGACCTCTAAACGCGTTCAGTATGGAGATCCAGTTCTCGATTCCTATCAATAGCGGCCGCTCTGGCAGTTCAGCTGGGTAAGCTTCAGCTCAGCTCTAACCCTGTCGCATACGCTATGGATCCGCAGGCTGACTGTGAGCTTGTGTCTTTTGGCATATGTATAGGTCATCATCCGCTTCTTCTTCAGAAAGATCTGCCACAGCTACCGTTGCTACTGCACAAGGCAGCACTCATCGCTTTGCTCTCGAGACGAGGGCCCGCCATACCCGTCGTAGCTCAAGTAGAGCCCGTACAGGATGTAGTACATGTATGTTTGTGGTGTACTCGTTGTTCATCATGAGCGTGTTGCTAACTGTTTCACAGGCAAGTAAGTACAGGCCGTCAACGACCCTGCTTGACTCTCGCGGTTCGCGTCAGCTTGAGAGAACCAGTACTAACATATTTGGAGAAAACGACATGTTAAATGCGACGAGACCAAGCCGTCATGTCTCAATTGCTTGAAATGGAAAGGATCCTGCGATGGCTACGTCGAAGCCTCCGCTCCCCCATCTGAAACCAATTCCGCTGAAGCCCGGCCATCACGATCTGCAGCGTCTAGATCAAAGCCAGCCTCAAAGCCTCGTACAGCGTCAAAGATCAAGGTCACAACAGGTTCAACGGCTATCGTCAGTAAGAGGCCACCCACAATCCCCAAGGAACCGGCTATCAACACCATCCGCTTCACCAGCAGTGAACAGCGAGCCTACTTTGATGAATGGTCTGCTCTTAGTATCGACTTCCTCAGCGGGGGCCTCGGAGATTCACAATTATGGACGACTACCATGCCTCAGCTCACATTGCAGGAACCGTCACTAAGATACGCTGCCATGGCAATTGGCGCTCTACGCAAGGCCTCAAACGTCGATTTTGAGGGTTCTTCGCTGCATACCGAACTGATGAGCGATAACAGACACCATCTCAATGCCATTGTTTACTATTGCGAGGCTCTACAGCTCCAAGCCAAGGCTAGGCCAACAAAGGAAGGCTTACGAACAGCCATGCTAGCATCCCTCCTATTCATCTGCTTCGAAGCCCAACGAGGAAACATGCCTGCAGCTCTCAAGCACATCACGCATGGTTTCAGTATGCTCAACGAGCTTGCCGCCTGTTCTGATAAAGCCCCCAGTCTGGTCAGCCTCGCCCCAGCACCTCCTGCAATGGTACAGGAGATATTGGACTGCTATAAGCCTTTGGAACTGCAATCGCGTTCTTTCATGGGTTCATATAAAAAGTTCTTCTTTCCGCCCAAGCCTCCCGGCGCTGCCGCCCAAGCTCCTCCCCTGACCCAGGCTTCGACTCCTCATTCTGTATCAAGCCCACCGAGTCAGCCTGGCACGCCATGGTCGGGTGCGCCCCCAAATCAGCAGAATCCAACTGGTCTTCCCAGTCCTCAGAGTCAAGGAAGCCCACAGTCGGATCAACAGACACCTCCACGAGCACCACCACAGAGACCCCCGGGAATTGCGCCCTTCACCAAGCACTCGCCTTACTTTAGACCTAAGCAAACTCACATCACCACAATCGACGACATGCCCGAGGCTTTCACCACGTTGGATGAGGCACAAGGCTATTGGACTTTGCTGCAGAGGCAGATGGTTCAGTATATTCCCATGTTGACTGCAACGACAACGCAGCTCGCCTTGTCAAAGGTCAAGGACATGAAAGAACTTGAAGTCAAGCTATCAAGTATAAAGCAAAATCCACGATTGGCTAAATTCTTGGAAGAATCAAGATACTGGCTTAACAGATGGTCACATTCGTTTAGCCCCTTGCTCAAATTCCTCTCCAGATCCCCAGAAAAGGATTTACAGGCTTATCTGCACGGCATCAACCTCCATATCGAATTCCTGATTCTCTACGTATACACCGCCATGCCACGATACTCTAATCTCGAGACTGCCCTGGATCTCACACCGCAATATCGAGAGATCAACACCATAGCCGAGATTTTGATCGGATGTCGCCCCAACTGCGGATTCGCCATGGACTCCGGCTGGACGTGGCCACTCTTTGTTTCCGCCTTTGGGTGCCGTGATCTAGCAGTAAAGGAAAACGCGATCCGTATCTTGGGACAATACCCGATCCGAAACGCCTTGCGGGATAGTCGTGTGTTCCGCGCGATTGCACTAAAGAACCAGGATGTGGAGAGGATGAATGCGATGGAGGGCAGCGCGGACGAGCAGTGGCTGCGACTCAGGAGGAGGGAGCTTGTTTTTGAGGATCTGGGGATGAATATCATCTTCCGATATGCGGACAAGAACTATATGACAGGGGAGTGGGAGCTTGTTGAGGAGGCGGCACCTTTCATGATAGGCGCTGACGGACGGTTGACATGGCATAGACAGCCTATTTCAGAATCTGTGTCGATTCTCTCGGGTGTTTGCTGAGCAAAGACTATGCATTGCTTGATGGGAAGATGAGGAAAGGATTGGATGGCATACCAAGCGCAGGCGTTTACTGGCGTATGTACTTTTGGCTTCCGAAGACGGATGAGTGCTGTATACTTGCGGCTCTAGATTCTAAGGCAAGATTTATGTGGTTGAAGAGCATATCGTTGAGAGAACCTGTAGATAGATGCATCACACGTGAACTAAGTGTAGATTTAGGGATGTATGAAAATAACTATATCTGGACTATCTTTTACACTGCATGCACTATAGACCTACCAACCAGCTCAAATTCATAAAATTTACTCCTTAACTCTAGACGATTTCCCTGGCATAGTTCTTTATCAAGTCCCATATATGTCCCTATAGCTAGCTTCAACCCATGTTTGTTTCGCTTGTCCAGAGTCCCGCATTATGATGTGAAACCACTATGGGACGTCTCATAAGAACAGCTTCGGATCAAACAAACTATAGACAAGCTAGAACAACCAAACTTTATGAAATCTACGTTATATATCTATCATCTAAAATTTGTTCATAAATAGTGTTGTTTTGGCATCCCTTTCAGATGCCTGGTTATAGTTATAGGGTACATCGGCTGCCGATACCGAGGTCCGGCCTCAGGCACGCGCCACCTCCACAATCTGGGCGTGGGAAGTGACGTGCCTCGGGGAGGTTCGGCGGTCGTTGCAGGAGCTGAGCTGCTTGATACCTCTTCAACTCCATCCCCAGATATCATCATCACCAATCTCACCATCTCCATCATCTTCATCTTTACCTGCGCTTCACTCACCAATACCGCGTCATGGCTGTCGACTAAACCGCTCGCCAACTTGACGCTTATACCCGACCGGTAGCACGCGTGCGCCATTCTCCTTGCAACTAAATCCCCTTCTATCAGCATCGTTGACGTGAACATGGACCCCTCTCTGACGCGCGACTTGCCATCTTCGGCTTCTAATTCTACTTCGATACCCTCTTCTTCTACAACTTCTAGGAAATCCGCCAAGCCATCGCTCGGTCGCATCCTTTCATTACCGCCGCGATGGCTCTCCTTGTATGACGAATTTATAACAAAGAATGCCGGCCAAGTGTCGCAGATCGAGAGCGCGCTACGAAGTTTGACGTATATAATTCCAGGTAAGCCGAGACAGCTTCGGGCGCACGTCAAAAGGACTGTTTCTAACCAAGACTACTACAGGCCGATTCCGCGATGCCGAGATCGCCTCCGAGTCGATCCACTCGGGCGTTCAACTCCTATCTCTTTACCATGACTCCCTCCTCCAGAAAGCTATTGCGCGCCTGCCAATGGCCAGCATGCCCTCGGCGCATGCTCGATATACCCGGCATTGGACCCAGCGGAGTGGCGCATACCGAAGGATAGCCATGTTCCTGCAGATGATCATCTACACCGAGATGCTATGGGAGATGACGGCCAAGCGGCGAGGCGGGGAAAAGTCACGATGGAAGGTGGTTGTGCTTTTAGAAGCACTCAAGGCCTTCTGCCGACTCTTGCTACTACGCATCACCCGATCGCGCCCACTGGTAACGCCCGTGTTGCCTGAACGGGAACCCATTCCCGAAGACGCCGTAGCTGGAGAGGAAGAGGAAGAGATTGCATACCGAAGCGAGAGCGAGTTGATGGACGATATGTCGACGGACGGCTCTGCAGGATCTTCGCAGATGCTGAAACCGCACGAGCGCGAATGGGCCATGCCTAGGACCGGCATGAGCCTGCCATCACTGCCGAACGGAGGAGATATCAGCTCGTATCTGCTAGGACGCGTGCTGACAGCAGATGATATCAAGCCTGCGACAAAGCTGCTCAACCAGCTCCAGGGCAGCAGCCACGGAGCTGAAATACTGCAGATCCTGTCGCCGCTCGTTTACGCATCGGCCATGGCGTACAATAACAGGCGGGGAGGCGACAAGAAGAACTGGGCTCCCTGGCTGATCGGGTTTGCGGTTGAGTATGCGGCCCGGCAGCTGAGGGACCGCGGTCTACGGACAACGTCGCTGGAGCGCGAAGAATGGAGCAAGCGCGGCTGGGCAATGGGATGGTGGGCGATGAGGGGTGCTGCCTACGAGAACATTACCAAGGGCGTTGTCGGCGGAGTTACAAAGAGGATGCCGTCATTCATTGGGGGTATCCTTGATGACTACGAGTACCTGTGGGAGAATTACTACTTTAGCACGAGCGCATAGGTGCATTGAGAGGGCCTGGTATCGTCTCAAGTATATGATCGAGGCCCTCGGCTGAAGATCTCGGCAAACAACATATCCAGGTACCTTTTTTCTCTTGATCGGCAGATGAGCAGGCTATGCATGCACTGGTCTTCTGGGCTCCCCGATTTGGAATATATCTCTCGCGCCGGTGTTGCATATTCACTCATCCGTGCGTTTTTGACGTCCCAGATCGGATTAACAAGGAGCACCCCCGATCAACTTCGGAGTTTGGATCGAGGAACGACGTTAAGGCGTTTCTGGTAATGGCCTTATACTTCCCTAGCGGGTTTGGATCTTTGGATAAGAAATGCAAAACTATCGATTGCACGGACGTAAGGTTTGTGTGCTTCAGTTTTAGTCCAGTGAAGGACACAGTTACAAATGTACAATATTATCTACGAGTTTTATTTTATTTTAATCAGACACGAGTATTTTATCAAGCACTACTGAGGAAAAGATAATTCAACGCACCTAAGATCGGGACTAGATAAAAACCATGGGTAGGTGTGTGTGCTCGGCCGAGAGCCCCAGCACCGTCCGTTGCCTCTTCAGTGGAGCTTTACACCCTTCAAAAAGGAAAAGAGGGATATGCCGACTCCGTTCGGAATTTTTCTCAATAGAGAGGAGAGAGAAAGACGGAGGTGCCGGGGTGTGGTGTGGTGTGGGCTCGGAGCCGGTTGGAGGCGGGTTTCAAGTTGANNGAGAGAGAGAGAGAGAGAGAGCTGAGTAAGTCGGTGAAGAAAATCAAGAAAATTTGTGATAAACTTTGGTGATACACTGTGCAACTTGGTACCTTGCAGAGTAATACATATTTGACCATGCTATACATCTAAACAGGGTTTGGGTGGAACAAACTCTTTTCGTATAGAAACGTTCTACGGAGTACGCAGTCCAGCAGTCCCCTAATTTTATCTCCGAGAAGGAGGGAAAATACCTATGCAGTTAAGTACCTGGGCTTTTGTGAAACGTCAAAGCTGGTTTAGTTAGGTTCCCAGCGGTTGGGAAACTGGGCTGAACGGGAAACGCGGGAGA
>JAJJWN010000249.1:0-20149 GCA_021655885.1 Fusarium abutilonis
CACACACAGATTCTAGTCAAATTCATACATGTCAAAATACAAATCCCTGTCAAAATTCTGCCATATACTGTTTCAAGGCCAACGTAGCATCGGTTCCATTGTCGCTTAAAGCGTGCATATTAACATCTCATATCTCTTCCGCCCGCATCTGGGTCCGCATGCACCCGTCAGACCATTCCTACAATGAGGCAATGTTCGGCGACTGAGATATTGCCTCGGAGAAACAATTACATGAATTGGGTTCATCTTTTGAAGATCGGCAAATCTGACTGTACGCTGACTGTGCGCGGCTCTGAGTCAGAGAGACATGTACCGCCTGTAAGTTGAGTCCTTATCTGAAGTCACTAGAGAGTCTCTCAAGCAGCGACATCAGATGCTGATCATGATTATCGAAGGCGTTGATTTTATTGAACTGGCCAAGTTTGATTTTAATCTCTTCTATGCAAAATGTAATAACATATGATAATTTTTGACAAAGAATAGGCAGTGAGAGAAAAAGGTGATCCGTATTGTGGATAAACTGATTGGTTCTACATCCTCTCATTCATATCTCTCCTCGACAAAGTTCTTGAGTTTACCGCTACCCGGAGTAACAACGAGTTGGCTGTGGTCCACATACTCGACCTCAAGATCTCCAATCATACCTGCCTCCTTGTTCCAAACCCAGCCATTTGACACCGCGGCGATATCAGCTTCTATAGCAGCCGTGATGGCATCCGCGTTCTCGGGCTTCTCATGCACAACCCTAAAAACCAGGATATTCTTGCCGCCAGTTCGACGGACGATGCTCTGAAATACTGCAGAAGGCGAGATATGCTTGGCAATCAATGACTTGAGTAGCGGCAAGTCCAAATGCGCGTTGCTAATCTTCAGAGCCACCGATTCACGTCCGTAGAGCTTGAAAGTGCCCTTAGCATAGTCCTCCCAGGCCGCCACATCTCCAATTGGATATCTAATGGCAGGTTGTAGCTTCTTGAGCAAATGAGTGACAACCACAATGCCTCTGACACTTGGCTGGGTGATTGCCACCCCCTTCTCATCCACAATCTCCATATAGACAACCTCCCGGATAACTTTGTACAGAGGATCTGAGTCGTCATTCTCTCCAGCCCTGGGGGCATGAGCGGGCAAAGCTACTGGGCCACACTCAACTGAGCCGTAAATGTATGGCCCAATCAAAGCGTTGGGGAAAGACTTGAGCCAATGATCACGAACATCTTTGAAGAACGCTTCGCCCATGAAGAAGATCAGACGGATTGAAGGCAAAGTACGACCCTGTTCTTGCAACCAGCTCGCCAACTTGGTCGTAGCGTAGACAGTGCTGATCATGACAGTCGCCTTGAACTTATCAATGCTGTCCGCCATGAAGTCATGGGGCATCTGCCCGCTAATAGGCAAGTGAACATTGTCCGTTGGCATCTCCATGAGAGCTTGGTTGGTGAACATGAAGCCTCCATACATGCCACCCATGTGACTCAAGTTGGCGATGCGATCTCCAGGGATAATGCCGCTTTCTCTGGACATGATCTCGGCCTTCTTTGAGAGGATACGACGGAACTCATCGCGTGTCCAATAGACGATCTTGGGCTCTGAGGTCGATCCAGCGGATCGCATTACCAAGCCATCAACGAACGGGCCTGTAAGGACACTAGTATCTTCAGCAGATGATTGTTTCCAGAACTCGTCTGCATCTGTCAAGGGAATCTCAGACAAAGGAGTATTGGGAGGAAGGTGGCCCAACGTCGACTTGTAAAAGGGGGAGTGCTCTCGCACAAAAGATACAACGTCCGCGGTGACACGGGAGCTGTATTCAGTTGACGAGCCATTGGTATGCTTGGAGCCGTTACTAAACTCTGGTGTTAGAGTGGTAAGATGGCCATTGTCAGATGAATCTGTGAACATAGGCGACATGATTCTTGGGTTAGATTGAAGAATGATAGGGTAACGTTGAACGTGCGTTGGTAGTCAACCTGCTTCCAGCTTTTGAGCAACAGTGTCGAGCGTTACGATATATGGCAGAGAAAAGACGGAAACAATCTGTCCTAACAAAGGTGCCATGCATTGCTCTGCTTACAAGATTAGGGGTTACTGATAGAGTTGCTGTAGCTTTCGGATTCCACACATTTCCAGATGAGACTAGGGTACGATAACATCGTGGACGCCTATTCCGCCGCTCCTAGTACATAATTCGGCTAAAGGGTTGGCAAATACGAGCTAGACATTCCCATGCTAAAAACTACTTACACGGCCCGTTCCGTGCCAAGCCAACCAATATCGAGGACGAGAATCACTGCTCAAGAGGGAGGGTATGGTTAGCAGGATTACGGTGTAACCGAGGCGTGCTGTGGGACCTTATGTCCGCCTAGGAACGGGCATGTGCGTGTACAGGATCTCCAAATACGCATCACGGTCATAACCAGATGTAGATAGATAAGCATATGCACCTCTTACGAGGTTTTGTGCTTTGGTCTAAAACAGGAGCCATTAAGCGATCAAGTGGGTTTAGCCTGCGGCTCTAATATGACATCAGAAGCGCTAAGGCTGACCAAGAAATGAACCGGTGCAGGAAGTGCATAGATTGCGACCTGTTTATCCCCCCTTGTTGGGCCTTTTGCTCGCCTTGACCCCTTGCATCTGCCTCGTATGCGTATGTACACAGATCCACATGGCTGCCTTTTCGGCATTACTGTACTAGTTAGACAGATGACTGTGGCGGTTTCATGCCGCTTGAATGATACTGCTGACAACTGAGTGAGTGCTACTGTAACATTTGCTTATTTTGGCAAAACAGAGCGCTCTAGTTAACCCACACACGCCACAGGTGACAGGGGTAGGTAGAATGGGCTGAGATGGTATACGCTGCCCGGTATTGAGAATTAAATTTTCAGAATATCTCATAGCCGTAGGTATCAAATCAAGATTGATATTACTAGGTATTCAATTGTGGTAAAGATGTGGTCGGAAATGCGAAAATTACCCCTTTTTACTTGCCCCCTGTACCCTGAATCTATATTCTATGTCGATTTCGTCCCATCCTGGGCATACGGACTTCGCTTTCTCAATGCACCCCCAAATTTCCACAACGAGATGACCGCCGGCAATCCAATACCCAAGGCTGCAAATCCTAGAATGCTGCTACCCCATCCGTAACCGAGTTTGGCATATAGATACGGTGCAAAGATAGGAAAAACACAACCAAAGATCTGACGCAGCATGTTAATGGCGGCTAGTGCACTCGCTGCGTATTTGCCATAAGTGTCAATCATGTAGGTGTTAACCGCAATAGCACATGCCATAGCTGCACCCATGAAAATTGCTGCTCCGATATTTGGCAAAATCCAATGTGTCCGGTAGTCAGCTGTCCAGCCGTACATGAACATGCCGGTAGAAAGAGCAAGCGTCGCTGGAGGCATCACAGGCATTCGATATTCCGGTCGATGAGCGCCATGGTTCTTCTCCGACAGATGCTTCTGGATACTGTCAATTGCGCGTGTAGATACTTCAGCGGCAAAAAGTGACCCCACAAACAGGGATAGATAATTGAGACCAGCAATGTCCGGCTTTTGGTTGTAGACCTCGGTCCATAGCGCGGGGAAGTTGGCATAAAGGATGTAGATCAGCCCATACAGAAAGGCGTTGTACAAGGCCATGACTTGAATGATGGGCTGTGTACCCAACAGCTTCAAGGGACGAATCATAGCAACTTTGTAAACCTGTGCGCGATCTTGGTCCAAGTGGTCATACTCTGTGTAGAAGACCTTATTCGTCTGACTTTCTTTGACTAGGCGCCGTTTCTTTCGTCGTAACAGAACTGGCTCGTATGTCTCTTCCAGGGTGAAGAAGCTTGGTACCAGGATCAAGACGTCAAGAAGCGAGGCTGAGTAGAAGGCCCAACGCCAAGTCGTGTAGCGGGCAATGACACCTCCAAGGATGGGCCCAATCACAGGTCCAATAAGGGGCATGATGCTGTAGATGGCTACTGCTCGACCACGCTCCTTGGCTGTGAAAAGGTCAGACAAGATGCCACTACCTATCTGTCAACCAGTTAGAAGACAGCAGTAAACATCACGATAAGCAACTTACACCCTGTGAAGCGCTGCAGAAGAAGCCCGCTAGAAAGCGAAGGACTAGCATAGCGGCGCTAGAGCTCACAGGCCCACAGGCCGTGTTGAATATGAGATAGAGAAAGTTCCATGACTGGATTGTGCGACTGCGACCGTGAATCTCAGACAGGGGACAGGCGATGAATGGACCAAAAGCAAAGCCAAGAACAAAAATGGAGAGGAGCAAGATCTGTTCAGCATCGTTGGTTACATTGAGAGTGTCAGAGATGTAGGGTAGCGCAGGAGCAATGATGGTCGAAGACAGGGTGTTCATGAGCACAAAGGCGGAGACGGAAACAGTCGCTCTCCATTTTCGCGCCTGTGGCCAATTCTTGGGGTTTGCTGGATCATCTGGAGAGGACCATGTTACGAGCTCAGTATCGGGAGAAGCCTCGGGCGCTGGTAGAGGCTTTTCCATGGTGCGTTGCTTGTTTGAGCTCGACGTGAAGTGTAGGGAAAGAAATGAGTGAGGGAGTGAGTCGACAACAACTTCGACCAAGAGAATCAAACCGAAGGTTAATGGCGAGTAAGACGCAGAGCAACCGACCAACACTGATGACTCAGAATAAAAAGAAAAGTGCCCGCACTAACACTATTTTCACTGGTCCGCCTACGACCCATGATCGTCTTGACCAACTGCTTTGGTTTAGATCAGGCCAGAACCCGGGGGTACCTTTGATCGTTTAGGAGTCGGATGCAGGGCGGGAATAGTCCAGCCAATAAAATGGTATCTATACCGGTTGTCAAAACGATATGCAATGCTACTGTATCATCGGCCTGCCTACAATCTTGTCTCTGGGTTGCCAAACACTGTCAGATATCTATAGCTCTTCGCCACCTGCCTAGACGCAAACATTGGCAGCTCCATGTTCTATTGCCGATATCCGTTGCACCCCTGCACCCCTGCACCCCTTGGCTTAGAAGATCTAGAATTGTCCGAAGCCGCGTTTGCTAACCCAAAGGCCCTTGCATTTCATTGACCCATGCCGGAAGCTTACCCGTTGTTCCACTCTGACAAGGCTTATTGCGGCATGACCAGCATTGCTAATCAAGTGCATAATCAACTGCGATTCTGGAGATGCATATATCGTAATATCTTTCATTCACTATTGGACAATAAGTGCAGCTACTGACGATCCGTTTTCCACCGACATGTCTTTTTGTTACGCTGCGGCTGACTGTCGATTCTTCTCGACGTTGTATGGACCAATTACCTGTTGCATGAATGCAGACGCCCTATGCAACGCGTCACTGTCTACGGCCCGTCTACTCATAGGTGGTGAGAATATGGTACATGGCAAAGTTTGGGTTTCGGTGATGCTTACGTGGGTTGGAATAGGCAGGTCGTACTATATACACTGCTAATTTCACTCCAGCCGCGCTGATGATTATAACGTCGTACGGTCGTAGACCTATAGCATGATGGAGGCGTAATCTTGGAGAGTGATGATCAATCCGTCAATGTACATAGGCGGCAGTCTTGATTATTAGAATAGTCTTTACGTAACATACTCATTAATGGATTATCCTCTATGTCTGGGAAGACACGAAGAATAACTTGTGAAAGGTTGAGAGTTGAATGAGCTCACCCTTCGACTACCACAGATATCCTTCTACTTCTCTTGCAATTCTATACCTTTCCCTCAGCATAACTCAGCTACCATACATCTTTCACTATTGTCAAAAAAATTGTCTTTGTTGAATCATGCTCCAAGAACTCAAATCAGAAGTTCCCAACATCTCCCATACCACGCCAGAGGATGGTAATGATCTCTACTCTGTCCGGTTGTCGGATCTCTCCTGGTCGAGCAGTCACGAGGCTTCAAATGACTTCCGCTCAGATTATTGCACCAAGCCTACGCTCGCCATGTTGCAGTCTATTGTCAACACCTCGCTTGGAGATGATGTGACACAAGATGACCAGACTACAAATTCTTTCCAAGAATATGTTGCTAGTTTGTTGGGCCATCAAGATGCCCTTCTCGTACTATCTGGTACCATGGGTAATCAGGTCGCTCTCCGAACAGCCCTGGGAGCTCCGCCTCACGCAGTTCTGGCCGACCATAGAGGCCACATCATTCATCTTGAAGCAGGTGGAGTATCTATGATCTCTGGAGCTTTGGTAAAGATGGTAGTGCCTTCAAATGGCCATCATCTTACACTGGATGACATCAAGCGCAACGCTGTGGTGACTGCAGACGTCTACGACTGCCCCACGAGAGTCATCAGTCTAGAAAACCCACTCTCGGGTACCATAATGCCTCTTTCTGAGATCCGAGCCATCTCTGAGTGGGCAAGATTTCAGGAAACTCCTATACACATGCACCTTGACGGCGCTCGCCTCTGGGAGGCAGCGGCCGCTGGAGCTTGCGCGCTGTCTGAGATTGGACCATACTTTGATAGCATTCAACTTTGCCTGACCAAAGGACTTGGTGCCCCAGTGGGCAGCGTTATTGTAGGCAGCCACACCTTCATCAAGCGAGCACGATGGATTCGCAAAGTTCTCGGTGGCGGCCTTCGAGCTTCAGGCATAATTGCAGCCCCTGCCCGGGTAGCCATTGATAACGTCTTTGCAGGCGGTAAGCTACGAGCAGCTCAGGAGAAAGCTAAACATGCATCTGGACTGTGGGAACAACTTGGTGGGAAGTTGCAAAGGCCAACTGAGACAAACATGGTATGGTTTGACCTAGAAGCGTCTGGGTTAACTCGCGATGACTTTTATCCTCTGGCTCGCGAATTTGACCTCAAGTTTATGGAGCATCCTTTGATGAATGGTCGCCTGGTATTTCACTATCAGATTACAGATGGGGCGTTTGCAAGACTTTGCGATTTTATCAGGGCGGTGCTTGAAAAGGGGCAAGATAGCCCGAACCTTAGTAGCGTAGAATAGGAGATGTCTACAAACTCTGTATAACTTTCAGGGTTGACACATAATTCGCCATATCTTAGAGCCATTGATTGCATCGTTTTAGTCATGTATTTCTAATGCTTGATAAGAAAGGGACATAGAATCTTAAACTAGCCCACTGTGGTGTAAGCTGTCAGAGAACATGATGCTGGCCATGTTGAGAGCATACGGGTTTCTCCGCGCTTAATCCAAACAGTAAAAGCTGAATCAAGATTTTGTAGTTACATCTAGCTAAGCCAGGGTTCCATCACAGGCAGCTCGAAAGACTACAAGTGGTTTTCACAGTCAAATCTTACGTGATAGGTTTCAAGACGTCGAATATGCATACGCACTAGGTTTTGATAAACAGTTCACATTCTATGATGAACTAGTCCAAAGTGCGCCATTTTCTGACACACCTAGTCAACCGCCTTTGATAGCCTTGCCCCAACCGTGCTTGCTTGTGGGCTTGTTAGCTTCTGCTTGACTAGAGACCCTGTTTGTTGAACTTTGCCACAGTTCTCCGAGAAGGTACGGAACAGTGGAGTAAACGATCTTTATTACCCTACCTAGTACTTCTGTCAAAGCGTGTTACATTAAGCCATGTCGTAAGCGCAGATTCTAGTCATATGTGGAAGGTGCAGTGATGCTCGTTTAGTTGACTCTGCGGCTGACTATCATTATGAACTGAGAAGATATCAAGTCTTACGGATGAACATTTAAGTTAATAGGTCGTACAAGACGCACAGGGTACAAAGAAACCTAAAAATGGTATATTAACTCAAGAGATTCGCATATATAGAGGCACTTGAGACCAGTTTGCCTATGAGCCACTATTTCTCACCCCATCTGTCTATTCATTTTGTCTTTCTCACACCAAGACTACCATAATATCAGCTATTAAGCTACCTACCTCATCAAAACACTTTTCCTTTTCAACCGCTTTGTCGAAATGATCTCAAAGATTGTCGACAGCGAACGGGCGGTGGCAGATGTGTTCAACTCAGCCATTGCGGCTGCTGCCATCGGAGCTGCGTGGGAGGTTGGATTCCTTGACGCTGTACGCGATCAAAAGAAAGTTGATGTCACCTCTTATGCGAGAAAGCATGATCTCGATGTCGATTCTCTGCAAGGCGTAGTGACTTCACTCGCCATTGTGGACATTCTAGGTCGTGAAGAGACCGAAGACCACATTGTTTTGGCTGTGCCTGGCAATCTCTTGGAAGAGGCCTATCGTACCAAGTCAATGTTTCACTGGCTTAGTCTTGGCTCAGGTGGCCTATTTTCACGCATGCAATACGTGCTGCGCAACGAGAATCGACATGGAGACTTCTATGATCGTGACTCGGTAGCTATCGGGTACGCGTGCTACGACATCAACAAGCATCATTTTGATCCTGCTTTCTGGGCAGCTGTCAAGGGACTTGACTATAAGTTCCAGTCTATTGTCGACTTGGGTAGTGGCAGCGGCGAACGGCTGATGCAACTGTTGACACGGTACCCGGGCACAAAAGGTCTGGGTGTCGATATTGCTGGCCCGGCCTTGGGCGATGCGGCCAGACGGGCTATGGAACGAGGCTTTGCCAACCGTCTCAACTTCACCGAAGGGGACGCCACGGCTCTCTCTTACCGTGAGGAGTTCGCCGATGTTGACCTCTTGACTTGTTTCATGATGGGCCACGACTTTTGGCCACGGGAGAACTGTGTCGATACTCTTCAGCGTCTGCGCAAGGCCTTTCCCAATGTTCAGCGATTTCTCCTCGGTGATACAACCCGAATTTTACTCGACAGCCCTGACTCACGCTTCGCCGTGACAGAGGATAATGTGCCAACCTTTACCTTGGGCTTTGAGCTGGGACACGCTTTGATGGGTGTCTATCTACCTACTATGGAAGAGTGGGAAGGTGTCTTTAACGAGGGTGGTTGGCGATGTGTGAAGAGCCATATTCTCAAGTCTCCTTCGCACTCTGTTATCTTTGAATTGGAGCATTTGACAACGCAGTAGAGCCGTAGTTTGTTCATAACAATCAATAAATTATTTCTGTATTAGATGATAACAAGCTACTGTGGAGATGTGTGGTTAGATGCATTGAATGTACTCGACCGATATTTCGAATTCTAAACACTTCTATAACTAATCTAACCACGCCTTATCAATAACTCCCACCAGGTGGTAGTGATGAGATGAAGCCAGTTGCTGACAGATGTCCTGAAAGATCACTTTGTTTATTCCATGATGACTCATGTAGCATGGCATGTCCTTTGCCGATATCGTTGTTATTCAACGCAAGCTTAAGCTTGGCAAGACGGAAATGTTGTGCCGTGCAAGTGGGGGGTTGCTCCCAGGTTTCCCTTGTCCATCCTTCGAGGTTGATACCAACCAACACACATCTCCGATTCGGGGCAGATCTGACTCACCCCACGTATGTGTCAGTCACTACACTGTGATATGTTTATACCTGTAGTATTATTTATTGTCAGAAATTGTGAAGTGAGATTTCGATAATGGACTCCAACATATGCCACCTCTTCAATGCTGCTTGCATGATATAGATAGGTCATAGATCGAACGCAAGGCAGTAAATAGCCCTTACTTCCCATCTGAATGCTAATTTAATTCAATGCTCGAAGCATTTCTAACAAACAACAGCTTTATCGCGAGTTGTAACATAAAGAAAACACCGAATTGACTCATCCGAAAACCTTATATCCGCTTTGATAGTATAAGAATCCCGTTTTCCGCCCACGAGAAGACACAATGACACCTGAAGAATCGATTGCCCTTATCAAGGCCAACCTGGCTGAGGTCCTGAACCCTGAGATCATCGACAATGTAATTCTCAAAGAGAATCGGCCGCTACAGGTCTACTGGGGTTCCGCAACGACGGGAAAACCGTAAGCCAGCCACTGGCCCTTCTGTTAACATATTCGGCTTACAAAATTAGACACTGCGGATACTTTGTCCCAATGGTGAAGATTGCTGAGCTTCTCCACGCAGGATGCCATGTCAAGATCTTGCTGGCCGATGTCCATGCCTACTTGGACAATATGAAGGCACCATTTGAGCTGATTGCGCACCGCTGCCAGTACTACCAATTCCTGATCAGGAGCCTACTTAGGGCCATTGGCGTTGACATCGCCAAGCTTGAATTCATCCAAGGCAGTTCGTACCAGTGGAAAGCGGAGTACACCATCGATTGCCGAAGACTAGAGGGCATGACTAGGGTCTCTGCTGCCAAGAAAGCAGGCGCCGAAGTAGTCAAGCAGGCAAATGATCCTTTCGTAGGCGGTCTGGTCTACCCAATCATGCAAGCCTTGGATGAGCAATACCTCGGCGTTGACGCGCAGCTTGGAGGACTTGACCAACGCAAGATCTTCACCTTTGCTCTCGAGAATTTACCTAGGATCGGATACAGCGTGCGGGCCCACATGATGAATGCAATGGTACCAGGTCTCGGAGAGGCGCAAAAGATGAGCTCGAGCAAGCCAAGTTCCAAGATTGGCTTGCTCGATACCCCCAATGAGGTGACTAAAAAGATCAAAAAAGCTGTATGCACTCCGAAAAAAGTAGAAGGAAACGGTGTCATTGCTTTCGTTGAGCACGTTATCTTCAGGGTTGATGCGCTCAAGTCCGGAGGAAAACCAAGATTCACAGTGGAGCAACGAGATGCTGAGCCTCTCGTTTACGAGAGTATCTCGGAACTCAAGAAGGATTACGAAAATGACATCTTGACCCCACAACTCATCAAGCCTGCTCTTATCAGGGCGCTTAACGAGCTTCTTGGGTCTATTCGAGAGGACTTTGAAGCGTCGCAAGAGTGGCAACAGATTGCAGAACTGGGATACCCGCTGGATAAATAGGTAGCACTAGCCTGCATCGAGGGAGTCCCGCTTGGCCCATTGCTACCCAAGCGGCTGTAGACGGACAGGGGCCCAAGTGGATCTTAGGGGAGAACCTGCTGGATCTCAAGAATCATATCTAAGACATGAATGATAAGCTTCACCTCTGCAAAGACCCAATCAACTGGTATGGTGTGTGCATGTGCATGTGTATGTATGTGTAGAACCCCAGTCTGCTCTGATTATAGCCGGACAGCCGTGACATGAGAACATAGTCACCAAGAACCGAGTAGTTGGTGGAGTAGTTTGCCAACACTACTGCAGGCGAAAATAGAAAAGGTAATACGAATAATACTGACCAAGACATGTTATCCGTAACTTGGCATAAATTGGATACTACTCAGAAGCGACGTGGCAAGATACTACAGCACAGATAGAGAAAGTAACGCACCAATGAGGTGTGAAGTATGACAAATCGTACGATGTCGACTTCGCGAGGCCAGATAATAAAACCGCAGCCTTCAACTCGCCCTATTCATGATACACGATGAAAGGTAAAGAAGCTTGTCCGACCAATCTGACTCGAGTCTACTCTTAATATACCCTGCAACTGGTTATTTAACTTTGATTAAATTATGATTTTGTATATCGGCAGCATGAACGAGATACCCCGATAGAGTTGAATTTGTAGCTCAAGCCCTACAGCTCTGCACAAACCATAGCAGATTGCAAACTGTGAATAATTATAGAAGATAATTATCGTAGAATTTTAAACGATCCTCGGACCGGCCCGCCCCGCTCTAGCTAGTGTAATTAACTTGACTAACGTTAGTGTGCTCTGATTTTACCATCTGCTACTGTATCGGGATTATACCAGCTAATGCTTACGTCTTGATAATTCTGTAACCAGTTTTACCTACATATGTGAAGGAAGTTATGTTCACATTTCACCTTCAAGGTATGTCATTATTGAATAAACTCACTTCGCTCAGTATCTGTCAAGTTTGTCCTCAGATGCGACAATCTTCCGCCCTCACCTCAACTCTCCAACCAAACTCATCATCCAAAGTCCCTCTCTGTAGCCCTCTGAGATGTTCAAACAACTTTTGGTATACATATCCACCGTTGGTGTCGCCTTCATCCAGATATGTGACGGTTTCCTTCTCTAGATTCTCGTCTGACTCAATCCGGACACGGTCACCATCCGGCAAATTCTCAAATGAATGCTGCCGTTGTCTTGTGATGGCCCGTACTGGGACAAGTGACACAGAGGTACCAGCGGCAAGCACCTCGTTGAAACTAGCCAATTCAGTGTATTTGACTGGGCGTTTATCGATGGTCCATCCATAGCTGCGAGCCAGATTCTGAACGGTATCACTTGTAACACTGTTGAGGATGCAAGGTGATTCTGGCACTACAAGTGTCGTAGGCTCGCCGTTGTATCCATGGCGCACACCTAAGAAGGCACATGTGCTGAACTCATCAATCTCACAATGTCTTGCGCTGTCCATGTGTAATGTGAGATCGAACCCTTCGCTCTTAGCTTTCATGCTCCAACGAAGTACAGGAGCATAATTACCACCAACTTTGGCATGTCCCGACCCTTTGGGCGCCGAGCGATCAAATTCATCCAGTACCAGAACTTTGGCGAGCTTTGTGCCGTCGTTCACACCTGTTGGTATGACATAGACGCAGAACTTGAACTCATCTGGAGTCGTCAGCGCATAGTGTGCACTGGACCCGAATATGAGTGGTCGTATGTACAGACCGCCTCCAGATTCGTGAGGGGGTACATAAGCAGCATTGAGAGCGACAGCAGCCCGACATGCCTTTATAAACACGTCTTCGGGGATGGGTGGCATGGACAAAACCTTTGCAGAATGTTGAAAGCGCCTGGCGTTAAGTTCGGGTCGGAAAAGTATAATACTCTCATTATTTTGCATGCGAAAGGCTTTCAGGCCTTCTAAGGCTTGCTGTCCATAGTTGAGACCGGGTGCTAGGCCATGAACGCGTATGAATGGATCGGTAATGAACTTCAAATCCGACCATTTTCCAGTAGACTTGGTAAAGGTAGCCTCAATATGGCCATTAACTGAATAAAGAAATTTAGATCATGGTTATTGAATTGAAAAATGCAACAGACCTTCGTTCACTACCGGAGCTTTCATGCTCCAGTCAATGGTAGTGACTGGAGATGGTGGGAAGCTCGTCATGCCGTGTTGATGGGGATAAAGTCTCTGAGAAGGGGCTTTCATATGAAACCAGCACGCTTCTAAGAAAAGTGTAAAACTATAGAGAATTTTACCTCCGGCTTTATGAACAAAATGATAACTATCCTACGACGATTTTAGCTAGATTTTAAGTGACCCTGTGGTTGAATACAAGCGCTGAAAACGGAAAGCTGCCACAAGGGCCATGTACAGAACCTCATATCACAAAATATATTGTGCGAGTAAGCTTGAATAGCCAACCTTCCTCTCCCATCTCGCCATGTGCTTGACATACCACCTTTGAGGGCTGGATCCTGAACGAATGCGGCCAGATCTGCAACCATGTTGTACATTACCTGTCGCCGATAATGCAGTAACTATCAGTAAGCCCTACGCCAGGTGGCCCTATGCAAGAGTGTTGCATCACTGAAACGCATCAGACCTGCGTCTGAATCTGAATAAGCCATCACAGACTTTTTGTCAACACTTACAGTCAGATTCTTGCATGCCCCACCAAAGGACATCATCTAGGAGAGGCAATGATACTACAGCATGGGTCGAAGATGTCGTTGTGTTGATGAGAGATACATCGGCTCTTGCTGATCTGAGTAAGACTTGCGCGTTGCAGGGGTAAGGCCACTAAGCCGATCGATCACTTATATCGCCACGGAGTGTGATTCTAGAAGAGCGACTCGGCATATAAACCCGGAAATGGTGGTGGAGTGTGCGTATAAGGCACTTTTGCGAAAAACATCGAGTACTTGCTTCGTAAAGTCACATGCAGCATGTGTAAATTTTCATTCTAAACCACAACCACGCTGCATAACAGCCCATGCTTATCGTACAGCGTGAGTTGATTGTCTCGTAGGTAGATCTGACATGGAATTGAGATTTAGATACGTAATAGCGTTAGTGAGATTGATGGCGTGAGATGAGGTATGGGTAATAGTTCTGTTTACTACCTCGATTCGTGTGCTACAAGTGTCGAAGCTGTGAAAGCCAGGGTGGGATTTCGTTAACAAGTGAGAGAAGTGCGATCAACAGTTTTTGGCAACAGTTAGCCTCACTACACGAAAAATTATTGCATCTGAAAGGAGGGAGAAAAAGAAAAAAGAAGAACACAGGTGCGAATAAGGAAGCTCGACGCACAGAATTGCCCTGTAGTCCCATGTGTTCGTTAGAAAAAGTCTCAACCAGATCTTCAGTTATTCCCATACTAATTGGTCTTGCTTTAGTGCCCCAGGTTGAAAACATGGCTCCTATGAGTGATCGGAAGCTTGCCTATGAGGCTATGATTGAGCTCTTAGCGTAAGTTTATTCCAACCAGATGTGTTATACTTGTAGCTAACCTGTCTATCCACAAGTCATCAGTTTGCCTATCCGGTCAGATGGATAGAGACACAAGATGCTCTACTTGGGGATGCTGGGATTAACAAAGTGACTGAAATTGGACCCTCGAGTACCTTGACCGTCATGGCTAAGAGAACAGCGTCTACCAAGTACAAAGATCACGACCAGGCTCTTTCAATCAAGAGAGAATTTCTCAGCTACGAAGGTGACACTGATGCTGTTCTTTTTGAGAACCATCCTCGCCAAGAGCCGGAACCTGTCATCAATGGCAAGATTGACCCCAAACCATTGGAAAGAGTCGAACCTGTGCCACTCGAAAAGGAGGCACCGAAGACTCAGCCCAGACAAAACAACTCCGTTCCCTCTGCTGTGGTAGCCTTCCCAGACGAACCTGTTGCGGCAAAGACGTTTGCTACAGCTATCATTGCTTACCGCCTTAAGAAGCAACCATCAGCAATCGACCCTATGGGCAGTATTAAAACGCTTGTAGGTGGCCGGTCGACGTTAGAGAATGAGATTGTTGGCGATCTCTTAGTTGAATTTGGCTCTGTACCAGAACGAGCGGAAGAGCTGTCTGTTCAAGAACTCGCCGATTGGTTTCAGCTTCAAGGTTTCAAGGGGAGTCCTGGCCAAGTCACGACAGGATTGATCAACAAGCTCATAGCCAACAAGCTATCAAGCGGATTTGACAAGGCTGCTGTATCAGAGTACCTGAACTATAGATGGGGTCTGGCAACAGGACGCCAAGTCGCTTTGTTATTGTCGGCAGCTTGCAATCCACCTGCGTCAAGATTGGTTGATGAGAAGTCCTGCAAAGCCTTTCTTGATGATGAAGCCGAGAATTATCTCAAAGAGATGAATTTGAGCCTACCCCAGAGCTCCGATTGCACCCAAGAAACTGGCAAGTCTGTCAGTGTCTCTGTTGACCCAGAATTCATGAACTCTCAAAAGCGCCTCTTTCGCCAGAAGCTAGAACTGTACGCCGAGACTCTCGGTGTCGACTTGAATGCTGGAGCCAAAGATGCTGCAGGCATGAGAGAATCTTTAGCCACCCTTGAGGAAGAACTCGCAATGTGGTCGAATGAGCATGGCGAAGCGTACCGCGAAGGAATTAAGCCCATGTTCGATTCTGCCAAGATCCGTAACTATGATTCTGCATGGGCGTGGGCAGTTCAGGATACTCTCGCCCTCTATCATGAGGCTCAGTCAGGCGGTTCTGATGCTGACCTGGCATTGATTGAGACCCAGACTCGCTCAATAACGAACCGGGCCAATTCAGATACTATCGATGTAATTCGGTACCTTCTTATGCTCTGTGAGCAATCAGCAGAATCTGCTGATAACAAGTCAGCCATGACTGCCCTGAGATCCATTTTGAAGAGGGTTGAATCACATGACAAGCTCCCAGTATTCTGCTTTAATGGCGCGAATCCAACCACGAGCCACGGCTTGCAGATTAAGAAGAAGACTACTAGCGGATATGTTACCCATGGCGAACTTACAGAGCGTTACACCGAAGTCCGGCAAATGCTTCGCGAGCCTGGAATATCCTTCTCTGGTCGCCACATCTTGGTGACGGGTGCTGGCCCCTCGTCAATTGGTTGGCACATCCTACAGGGCTTGTTATGCGGCGGTGCTAAAGTCGTTGTTACGACAGCAAGCTTTGGGCCTCGGCGCATCAGGGAATATCAGCGTCTGTTTGCTGAACACGGGGCCCAGGGCTCACAACTCATTATCCTTCCTTTTAACCAAGGCAGCCAAGCAGATGTGGATGCATTGGTAAACTATATCTACGATGTCAAGGGTCTCAACTGGGACCTTGATACCGTCATCCCATTCGCTGCGATGCCCGAGCAGGGAGAGATTGACAGTATTGGATCCCAGGCTGAGCTCGCACATCGAGCTATGCTTATCAATACGATTCGTTTGATCGGCGCCATCAAGTCCCAAAAACAAAAGCGTGGCTTGGATTCGTCGCCTGCTACGGTACTTCTACCTTTATCAGCAAACCATGGTATATTTGGTGGCGATGGTCTCTACTCAGAGTCCAAGATAGCTCTCGAGTCTGTCTTTAACAAGTGGTACTCTGAAGAGTGGCAGGACTATCTTTGTATCTGTGGTGTCGGTATTGGATGGACGCGTGGCACTGGCCTAATGAAAGGCAACGACGTGCTGGCCGACGCCATAGAAGTCCAAGCAGGGATCAAAACATTCTCGCAAGCCGAGATGGCAGCAAACATTCTTGCACTTCTAGACCATAGTCTAGCTGAGGTTTTGGAGCTGGAACCACTCTATGCTGATTTCAATGGAGGCTTGGGTTCAGTTAAAGACTTCACCAAGGTTTTCAAGGATATCCAGCAATCTATGAAAGAGAGCCGAGACCTGGAAGCAGCAGTTCGGGCGGACATGGCGCTAGATCTTCGCCAAAAAGATGCAAAGGAGGAAGACAATGATAGGATTAGGCCACGGGGTCGCATTCGTATGCAATTCCCACGGCTGCCATCTTATAAAGCAGACATTAAACCTCTTCCCAATCTTCAAGACATGATAGACCTGAATACTGTCGTTGTCATTGCTGGGTTCGCGGAACTTGGTCCTTGGGGCAACTCACGCACTCGCTGGGACATAGAGTCTACAGGCACTTTTACGTTGGAAGGATGGGTCGAGATGGCTTGGATGATGGGCCTGATCAGATACGCGTCTTCGGGAATGTGGAATGGCATAGAACAACGTCCAGGCTGGTTTGACACCAGCAGTGGAGAGCCTGTGCATGATTCGGATATAGAATCTAGGTACGGAAAACAGATTCTAAGTCATACTGGGATCCGACTGGTTGAGCCCGAGCTCTGGGGAGGATATGACCCCAAAAGGAAGCAATTTCTCCAAGAGGTCGCATTGGAGTCTGACCTCGCGGCATTCGAAGCATCTGAAGAGGTTGCAAATGAGTTTAAGCGGCAGCATGGGGCACACTGCGATGTGATCGATGGTAAAGTGTACTTGAAGAAAGGTGCAACTCTCATGGTCCCCAAAGCTGCCGAGTTCAAAACCGTTGTTGCCGGACAACTACCAACTGGCTTCAACCCCAGAACCTACGGTATCAGTGATGAGATTATCGCCCAGGTTGATCCACTATCACTCTATTCTCTGATATGCTCGACTGAGGCACTGTTGTCAGCAGGAATCTCGGATCCATATGAACTGTACCAACACGTACATGTCTCGGAGGTTGGGAGTTGTATCGGAACAGGTGTCGGGCCAGTAAAGTCAGCAGCAGACATGTATAAAGGTCGGACCTTGGAGCGAGACGTGCCATCAGATATACTGCAGGAGACATTCCCAAACACTGTTGGCGCGTGGGTTAACATGCTCCTGCTGTCATCGAACGGGGCAATTCGCACGCCCGTAGGTGCTTGTGCTACGTCGATTGAGAGTCTTGAGTCAGCACATGATCTCATCACCACCGGCAAGGCCAAATTATGCCTGGTTGGAGGCGTGGACGATCTTGAAGAACATTCAGCGTATGAATTTGCCAAGATGAGAGCAACGAATCCTAGTGACAAGGACTTTGCCGCCGGCCGAGACCCAAGCGATATGTCACGGCCTACAGCGTCAGACCGGCGTGGGTTCTTGGAATCACAGGGATGTGGTATCCAGGTTGTGTGTACAGCACGTCTAGCCCTCGATATGGGACTTCCAGTCCACGGAGTGGTAGCCTTTGTCGGTATGTCGGGCGACAAGGTTGGACGTTCAGTGCCTGCACCAGGTCAGGGTGTTCTCAGCAACGCCAAAGAAGTTTCTGTCTCTGTCCCTTCCCCTCTACTGAGTCTTGACTATAGGAAGCGGCAGATTGTTTCCAGAATGAGGAGCATCGATCAGTTTGAGCAGGAAGAGCTTGCTCAGATCTCAGAGGATCTCGTTGCTATGAATCTGCCTGTTCATGACCAAGAAGATTTCAAGATCCATCGGGAGAAGTACATTCGCGATGAAGCAGAGCGTCAAAGGTCGAATGTTCTGCACACGTTTGGCAATGCCTTCTGGCGCTCAAACGCACAAATCTCACCGCTTCGTGGCTCACTCGCAACATGGGGTCTCACAATCGACGATCTCGATGTTGTCTCGTTCCACGGCACATCGACAGTCAAGAATGAGAAGAATGAATGCAGCATTGTTCAAGAACAGCTGACACATCTCGGCCGTGCCAAGGGCAATCGCGTATTGGGTATCTTTCAAAAGCATTTGACGGGCCACCCCAAAGGCCCAGCTGGCGCATGGATGATCAACGGGTGTCTACAGGTATGTTTCTCTGGTGACGTGTTTGTAGATCAAGATTAACGCTTTGACAAGGTTTTCGACAGCGGTCTCGTTCCTGGAAATAAGAATGCGGACAATATTGACCGACAGCTTGAACAGTATGACCGTATTGCTTTCCTGAACAAGAACATTCAGACCAAAGGTGTCAAGGCAGCCTCTGTTATGTCCTTCGGCTTTGGTCAAAAGGGTGGCCAGACGGTTCTGGTCCACCCTAAATACTTATTCTCTTCAGTCTCGCTGCATG
Source organism: Fusarium abutilonis (assembly GCA_021655885.1). Taxonomy (NCBI): domain Eukaryota; kingdom Fungi; phylum Ascomycota; class Sordariomycetes; order Hypocreales; family Nectriaceae; genus Fusarium; species Fusarium abutilonis. The sequence continues at coordinate 18,946 of JAJJWN010000249.1, forward strand.
ATTATGAGATTTACTGTATGAAGACCCGGTCACGTCAACAACGGGCTAGTTCGGAGTTCGAGAGACGTATGGTCAAGGGTCAGTTGTTCCAGGCGAAGGTTCTACCTCCATTTATGGTTGGAGATGAGAAGAAGGTGTTTTTGAACCCGGAAATGCGTCTGTAGTTTGTGTCTGAGTAACGTCAACTGGCGGCTATAATATATAGGTAGTTATGGACACTATCTGCAGTACGAGGGCACTCTGTCACTCTGTCAGACGAGGATTTTCAAGACAATCGGTATTTATAGACAATCAAATTATTGTGAGAATAATAACAGGGTATAATAGTAATGAGAAAAGGAGCTTATCCTTTTTAAGTTTAAAAACGAAAGGTTCCTATTTAAGTTAGAATAAATTTATAGAAGGTATATTTTATACTTAGGTTTCTATCTTATAGTATCTGCCCCCTTATATCTCCCCCTATATAAGGCTGCCTCTAGCCATAAATATCCCTATTTATATTTATTTTAAACTTATTTTATTATTTATATTTTATATTATCCTTTATATAATAAGCTTTAAACTACCCTAAATAAATAATATATATAATAATTAAGTAAGATAAATAAGTAAGAAATATACTTTTCCTTATACCTTTTATTATCTATAAAATAAAACTATAATAATTTATTTAATTAATTAAAGCTATTTATAAGGTTATTTATAGTTAAACACTTATATTTTTAAACTATATATATAAGAAAAGAATTAACCCTAGCTAAATCTTTAGCTTAACCACTTTACACTCTTATAGGTATCCTCTTATATTAATATTCTATATATATATCCTTAAGAAATAAGGCTATAATATCTTATTATATATCCTTATAGTATCCCCTTAAACCCTTCTTCTTATAATAGCAGTTTTACTCCTTACTACTGTAATAGGGGAATGGATAACATATACACATCCCTTATTAGTAACCAGCTAAGACAGTCAGGTGACTGGTTAGCTGAAGGACAAAAGAAGTCCAGAGGAACCCAGATCAGACACAGACATTATGCAATTTTACAGTTATTTTTCGGCCAATTGAGGTTTACTTTTATTATAACTATCTGATCTTTTACTTCTATCTTTTATAGTCTTATCTATTTTATTATATTATTATTCCTAAAAGCTATACTAAACTGCTAGTTAAGGCGGATTAGATATAGTAATCCTTAT
>JAJJWN010000250.1:0-56117 GCA_021655885.1 Fusarium abutilonis
CCCCCCCACCCCCCCCGTATTCCGCTATTTATACTTCCCAGGCGTGATAAATCAAATAAAAGAAGATTTGCTACAATGCGGCGTGATCAGTCTTGGACGATGGGGAAGACACATGCACTATTAGTGTGTTATATGAGCCCTGCGTAACCAAATGGGCATGGCCCTATAGTGTAGTGGTTAGNNTTCCCTAGTCGCCAGTTCGAACCTGGCTAGGACCTTTCTTTTTTGCTACGTGGCGAGACTGGCAGCTATCCAGAAGCCGCAACTCAACTGCGATTTATTTTTCTGTCGTGAAAACTGTACTCGTAGGTATATATACAATGTTGAAGAGAACGATATATTCACGGGACGAGTTTGTGTCAATAGAGCTCCACAATCTGGGTATAAATAGCCACGAACACAGTCATGCTGTAGCATACATGTGTACTCAGTGAGACCATCTTAACAGAAAACGTAGGAAATTATGAGTTTGATGGCTCAATATCTTATTCATTTAGTCAGAAGAAAATGCGTAATAGATTCTACTTTTTGATTTGCTCTCGTCACCACCGAATTTTGCAGCTCATCAGCGATTTAGTCTCACGAACAAGACTTTCTTGAAAGTGAAAGCTCTACAAGGCTGATCAGTCGATTTGTTCAGTTAAGCTGCCAATATTGTCCAACTACTGTGACGGAAGTATCTTGGCACGTATAAAAGGAACAAACTTGAGAAGATGGCATTACCGCTCTTACTAACAAGTACCCACTCACATCTCAAACGCGTAAAGAGCCTTTTAATATTATTAGCTTTTAAATCACGTCTCCAGGCATCATGACCACTTCTGCACCAACTATGGATTTGAATTACGTCCTGAACCCGATAAATAATGAGGGTAGTGTGGAAGGTACCAGCGCTACAGCTCAAACGTCTGAAACGAAGCGTTGTAGGCGCTGTTCGAATCCAGCACGCAAGGACAGGGTTGTATGTGACGGCTGCGCCAGACACCAGAGCGATAGAGACACCGCAAGATACGAAGAGCGCAAGAAAGAAGGGAAGTGTGGACGTTGCGGTAAAGACGACGCTGCCGCGGGTCGCACTTCTTGCATAAACTGCCTCGCTAAAGACAGGGAGAAGAGCCGAGATAATTACGAGAAGGCAAAGAGAGAGGGAAAATGTCCCAGGTGCAAGAAGAACGCTCCTAAAGAAGGATCAATAACTTGCGAATGTTGTATTGCTGATAGGAATGTGACGAAATAATAAACATAGGCGTAAACTGGTGGTGCGAACTTGGTAGCTATCACAGCTTTGATAGTGGGATTCTTGATCAATCATTAATTGGCAATAGAGATGCTAAATCAGATGACCCCCAGAGCAAATATATCACGCACGATTGATGAACAGCCGTCTGTCAGTGATCTTGTAGCCCATCTTGGCAGGCCTAGTTGCGTTTGGCTGCTCCTTACCCTCAGCTCGTCAGTGAACACAAGCAGCTGCGATTCAAGAGAATATCGCTCTGGCTACATGAGACGCAATGAATCACTTTCACCTCATGGCCGAGAAGAGACTATAAGATTACTGGAAAAGGAGTGCTCTCAGTTCCTGTTCTTCACCACATCCACGAGAACTTCCAAACCGCTTTCTGCTACATACTCTGCAAAATCATAAACACGCAACTTCTTCAGTACTTACCAACTTAAAACCTCTATCAACATGTCTTCTGACGGTTGGAAATGCGCCAACCCTCCCTGCAAGACCGCAGCGAAGAACCCCATGTCTGCAACAACCTGCCAGAACTGCTGTATGAAGTTCGGTGCCACTTGGCAGGAGATCAAGGCTCCCGAGCCGGAGCCTGAAAAGAAGGATGAGGATAAGGACAAGGGGAAGGGGAAGGGGAAGGGGAAGGCAACTTAGAAATCAGGTAACGGTATAGGGGTTTCTCATGAAAAAATGCGTGAAAGAGGTGCGAAATTAATAGGGGAAGCTCAGTACACCGTGGAGGAATGTCATTGACGGAGGACAAAAAATAGAACAAAATTGACATTCAATAATCCCACAATCGAGCAAACTTGCGTTCTCCCCATAAAACTACGCCTTGTGGCTAAACACTATAGTAGACTCTACTAATCTCACTGTGATCCTAACATGAATTCTCGAACCATGCTCCAAGTATTTCCTTTCCTGCTACTTTTGTTCAAATGCCTCCGGATACAGCTCAATCATCTTGTCATGAGCCTCTTGAGCCTTGTATTTGAGGTTCCACTCCGCATCCTCGCCGATAACATCAGCAACCTCTTGAAGCTTGGAGGCCCAAAGTTTCCACTTTGCTGCGTCAAGTCCTTGATTTTTCTTACTAGGCGTTTTGGCTACTTTAGCAAATGCTTCGCCTGCAATGAGCACATAGTTGGCAGTACCAAGAATCTGAGCCTGTCGAATTGGGTGTTTGGTAACATCACCGCTCGTATGTGTTTCAAAGGCTCTCTCAAAGTCTGCAGACGCCCAAAGGGGTCCGTATTTCTCTAGGAGATCTGCTTGAAATAATTTGGCGAGCAGGGCAGTTGTACCAAGCCATATGTTGATAACCCGCCTCGGGCCTGGTCCATCACGGTCTGGACGCCCAGCATCAATTTCTTGTAGCAGGAATAAATCGTCAGTAAAACCAAAGAAAGGTTTCCGTAGTTCACATACCGTGGCAGGCATTCCATCTCTCAGCGGCAGCAGCCTGAATCCCTCAACTATAACAAACAAATTTGGGATCCTGCGAAACTTGTCAGTCTTTTAGCGGCCCTATCAAGAAGATTGATTACTTACCTCCTTATCAAACTCTGGTGCTGCGTTCTTTGCTAGGCCAATCAAGAACTTGGCTAGCCTGTCCTGCTTGGGATCTGTGAAAGGCAGCTCCTCCACGACCTCGAACACAATGACAGAGATGCTGTTCAGGGAATCTCCCGCTTCATACTCTGGAGGTTGTCTCCTTCCAAGGTCTTCACCAGAGAATCCATCAACGTATTCATCATAGAATCACTGAATGGCCTTGGGAACAGCGATATCGTCATCGTCAGGTGAGAGTAAGAGATCGCGAACAATCTCGTAATAGGGGGATTCAGAAGCAATTTCATCATCATCTTCTTCTTCTTCTTCTATTCTCTCCTCGAGTTATGCTAGCCATGGCGGGCGCTCAAAGGCTGCTGTAGTATTGGCATCTTCCGAGTGGTTTTGGGTGTCGGTGAAGTCGCTCATCATAGTGGGAGAAATCCAGATAGGGTTGAAAATGGGCAAAATTGAGAAAGAACAAGCAATAATGATGGGGAAGTCAAGTGAGATGATTTTCTGATGTTAAAGGTCAGAATGAAGAGAGGCTGAGTTCTTTGATGATTTCTTGGGGAAGAAGATAGACGCTAAACTTGACAGTCAGTATCATTGGCTACGGCAAGTTTTGCCGCGTGATATTTGCTACAACGTCAAGAGTATGTAAGGTCCGGGGTCTTGCAGTTCTTTCTCATTCCTCATTGAGCTACTCCAAGCGTATCGCCTCAAAATTCGGGCCCGGGGAAATGGAATAGTACGGCCCCTTGGAGGATGGAAGGCAGCGACCTCGACTCAGGTCATGGAAGGCATATGCGCGTTGGTTCTGTTGTTCGAGACATCAGTTTATTAATTAACTGCTTGGAGGATTCACATGAGAGATTGCGATCACAGAGTCACTCACTCATCATATTTCCTATAGGTTTGTGTTGCCATGCCCTTCCAAAATCCTTGTGATTGAAATAATCGTGCTTTACAAAACAAAAGCCGCTTACCCCAAATTCGCAATGCTACTTCTTCTTAAACATCTCAGCAAATACATTTCCCATCGTCATTCTGGTCTTCGCAACCGTGTCCTCCATGGCCTGCTGTAGCTCAGGTTCCACCTTCACCTCCTCCTTCGCCTCCTTATTTTCTTCGATCGGCTCCAACCAGCGAGCCCACTGTGTCAACAAATCTTTGAGTTCTTTGTTTTTCATATCCTGGACTCTGTCCAGAATATCTTTTTTCTTCCTCAGCTTCTCTACTCTGCCTCTCAAAAGCTGAATGCAAGTGGAGAGCATGTAGATATAATCCAAACGAGGGATGCAGTTGGTAGGGGGCTTGACGTCGTGTGGAATCTGAATCGTACTAATCTCGGACCTTTTCGTTGCGAACTTGCTACGTTCATCATCGATTAGAACATAGCGGGTGGTTCCAGAGGCATCCTTCCGTGCAAGAATATTGCCTGGTTTGATATCGCAGTGGGTGTAGCCCGTACGATGGAACGGCGTCACTGCAACACGTAGAGAGTGTGCAATCTTCAAGACTTCTTCTTCTGTGAATTTCCCCTTTCCATCTTCTTCATGGAATATCTCACCAAGTGGCAGGGGCTTGTCTCCCCCGGTGTCTCTGGCTCGCGTCTTCATGACTTCTTCGAGTGAGACGCCGTCCCATGGCATCATCACACCATAGGTTGGCTGTTTGGGATCATTTGTGCTAATCTCTACCAACGCACAGAGATCTCCTCTCATCAGGCAGTCCTCCAGCTTGACCTTGTACTGTCCAGGAGGCTGTGGGAATGCACTATTCTCAAATTTCTGCCTCATCTGCCAAAAGCTCTTTAAGCTTGACAGACTATCCGTGGCATAGTCGAGAGGTGTGTTTTGGAGATTTGCATTTGGCCTTGGGGTGCGAACCTTGATGACATACTTGTTACGTTCTCTTTCATCAGGCGTTGGCAGAAATTCTTTGGCGTTGGGCTGCCTGATAGCGGTGATGATACACTCGTAGACTTTGCAATTGATCTGGTCAGGAGTGTCGTAAATCAAGTCCGCCATTATGGTGAAAGACGTTTTCGCAGGCAGTGTCCCACCCATAAGAGTGCTTGGAACTAGAAATCCACATTAATTTCACATTGATGAGCGTGGTCGGGCTTGAGTTCTTCTTACCTGGAGTTACTAGTGAAACATCGAGGGAAGTCATTTTGTTGTTAAGCTAAGTCGCAAGACCTTGGGCGAAAAAGATGAAATGTAGAAAAATGTAATATACTACTATGAAGGCTTTCTATGCTCTCCAGAATTGGTTTATCCAGATTAAGCCGAATCTTTGCTGATTATATACCTTTTAGATCGTCTATCAGAGGCCGCCCTTCGTCCCTTAGAAGTCAAGGGACTTATTTGGAGGTATATCTCAGCTTGGTTGACCCCAGCCACACTATTCTCTATCGACACTAGAAAAACAGACCATGTTCCAGACTCAAGTGCAGGTGACGAAGATCCTCCACTCTACTGCTCAAGCAGTGCGTCCTTCTACACTGTGGCGAGTAGAACGACTCCAGACCAGGAAACCTTCTCGCAAGCCTTTCAATAAACCGAGCACTAGTTCGTGCCACTAATGACAAAACTAGGAGGTCTGGCAAGGCAAACGGCCTGTTGTATACTTGCAGTAACCATCTTCAGCCTTGTGTCCATTTGGGAATAAAGAAGGGTCTCTCAGCGGCTGTCTTTGAGGATTCCAAGCCCGTTAGTTGGCCAATATCACAGCGACTATACGAAGTTGGGAAGAGTCGACAAGCAGATCATCACATTTTCAGCTGCTTATCTCTCTTCTGAAGTTAGACTATCTAAGTACATGCATATTATTGATATCTCTTTTTAGACTGATCAAGGCCGAATTTGGACATGTTCATGCTGGTCAAACAATAGCGCGGATGGGCTGAGCCTTTCGGGTGGAAGGGGCCGGTCCTAGCGCCCGTGATATTGTGGCCTAGACTGGTCTTGGTCACACTCAGCCAGCCAGCTTTCACGCAGAAGCCCTGCCTCTATCACTTCAATATTTCTTTCAGCTACTTGATACTATCTAGATTGGGATGTGATGCCAGACGATACACAGTAACACTACCACACATGATCATCATTAACCTCATAACCATGAAGCAGTGGAAGGTAGTTTGCCACCTACCGATGGCGTACAGTTGTTCTTTAGATGGCTTATAACTAACTCAAGGTTGCCTCTCACTCTATATATATCCCACCATCTCCCCAGACTTCAACATATTCAAGCTCAACCAACAAGTTCTATCCTCCTAGTTCTTCTGTTACTCACTCCTACATTATTTCATAAATTATGGGTGCCGCAGTCTCAGCTATTCGTGATCAGGTCGACAAGGCCGATGACGCCAAAGGCAAAGAAGCTGAAATCAAGGAAGCCCTTGAGAACATGCGACAGACCGCCCAGGACCTTCTAGACCAATTCAACGAGAGAATTCGGTAAGCCAGAAAGCTCCCATCTCTCTTTCTGACCTGTCATGCTAACAGCCAGATAGTAACAGCGAGCACGACACTCATCTGATCCCTATCTCGAAGATTCTGAACCACTTTGAGTACATCCAATGCACGAGTGAAAAGTCTGATAACATCGGGCCTGCCATCAAAGATGCCGTTTCGGACTTTTCCAACGGCCCTGTCGCCGATGGTATCGCAAACCTCGCGGCCAGTGTTATTGGAAAGTTGCTTGGTGAATCCTCTGGTAGCCGTCATTTACAAACTCGATAGTAGGTCCATGTCCCCGAAACTTTACCATCCACTTACTTACTATTACGCAGCGCTATCTCCATCGATCCATTGGGTGGTATCTCGCGTCTAGACACTCTCTTCTTCTGCTACAACTTCACCAGCGAAGGCCTCGCCAAGACAGCTAAATCGGTTGTTGCTTGCTGTGTGGTCAAGTCATCGGCCGACGTCACCAAGGTCGATGACAATACTCTGAGGGTTCTGGTCAACCAGTGCTTCGAGACTTCTGATCTAAGCCTCAGAAAGGCAATTTACAGTGAACTACGGGACGCGTTGTTCTATAGTAAGAATCCTGAGTACATTGCATCTCTGCAGGAAGCGCGGAAGGAGAATGCAGAGGAGCTCAAGAAATGGGCGATACCCAGACCCATTGCGCACTAAGATGTGAGCAAATGGTAGACTCGACATGTACAACACATTCTGAAGCCAGGTTGTAATAAGGAGGCTTCCCGATTTATACGCACATCATTTTGATTAGCTACTATACGTACATTCTAGAATTGATTCCTCCGTCTCCTCGCTACGTTGATGAGCTTGACATTTTCATTTCTTTCATGGTGCATAGACTACATGGTAGCTTCTAGGAAGGTAATCGAGACTTCTTTTGGGCACTCCAACTACACGACTTTAATCTCCTGAAAAGATGCTTCCTGAGCAACTTCACCATACATAACACCATGCACATAAGCTTCTCCAACCAAGATCCATCCTTGAATCCCCTTTCGCAGCACAAACGGTACGTGAGCTCCGGCAACTAACACAACAGTATCACCAACCTGAGTCCGAGCTGGCCCTAGTCCGAGATATCCCACTTTCGTCTTGAACAACATCCTATCAAGCCCAGATTCATCCATTGCAGTCGCAAATATGTCTCCTTCTTTGGGATCGGGGTTTTGTTGGATTCCAATGTCATGCTTAATACCCGATGGCGAGTCTGATATTCGTGCGAGGTAATTTGCAAAATGCTTTCCGCAGCCTTCGGGGGCCGGGTGTGTCGTGAGCCAGATATTCATCAAAAGAGTGCGCCAAAGAGCATCTGGGACAGTCCCCGATGGCTTAGATGGATATGAAATCTCCGCCAGACGAGTCTTTCCGGGGTACCACGATCGAAGAGTTTTATAAAAAGGCTTTTCAACTTCTTCGTTTTTGGGCAGAGGGGTTGCCTCGGTAATAGTGTCCAACACACGAGCATTGAGTGACAGAACTTTCCCATCTCTCGAAAGAGAATACTCGCTACGGACCTTAGATGCGGGGTGGAATATCCTCCAGCTCGGGTCATGCAATGGTTTACCGCGAGCTTTCTGTGCCTTCATCTCTCTCAAGAACAGAGGCTCGATTGCAACAGCACTCGCCATCTTGGGAACCCAGCTCGGATAGCCCACCTTCTTCCCACTCCAGTCTGGCTGCAGAGTTTCGTCAAATAAGTCTTCTTTTGGAGGCGCCCATGAAGGATCTTGAGAAGGTAAGCGCTTCTTGGCCTTGTATTTATCCAGTAGCTGGTTGCCAAGCGGCTTTGCCGACTTAAAGGTGTATGACTCTCGAGGCAGGGGATGGTTGATCAGAGACAGAATCAGAAGCCCTGCATCACCTTGAACAAGTCTCTGTGCAATATCGAGATAGAAGTCTCCCAGATTCCGATTCCCATAATCTGGCTTGAGTGGTGTCTGCCCGATAGAAGCCGGATCAGTGATTCCCAGAAAGGCCCATACCTTGTCACGCGGATCACCAGCCATTCGCGTAGCCCCAAGAAGTGCAACATCGAGAAGATTCAGCTTTGCCTCCTGTCTCTTGAGGTCAAATATGGATGGTTGAAAAGTGACCCAATGTGGAATCATCTTTGGCGAGAAGTGTCCAGCAACAAAGTACGTCCAATCCATAGCCTTCTTGAACTCCGATACTGTTATCTCTTCTCCGTTATAGAAGAAAGCGTAATCTCTGGAGAGAACAAACTCCTGGACAGTCCAAACTCGACTCCACCAACTTTCGGTGACGGTTCGAAGGAGGCTGAACCACGATAGGAGCTCGGAGCCTGTCGAAGTTGCGTCGAAAAAGGCTTTCGCAGTCTTATACTTCCTCCCGTGGAATATGATGTTCGCATTGTCTGGATCAGCGGGAAAGGCGGGCCACACTCGAAGGAGGTTCATGGACGCATTTCGTTCAGTATGTTTTCGTCCAAGCCAGATGAATACCTTCTCCGCCGCGCTATAAATCTCTCCCATGCGAGCCACCTGTACCGCCTTTTCGTGTGGATCGGTCTGGTTGATGCAAATTGCGTCGATCCAGATAGGTCTACCATTGAGATGTTTTTCCAAACCAACCAACGCAGCGTGTAGGTTCGCACCGATGGATAACCGCCGATCGTTGACAACAATTTCAACGGTATCAGCATAGCTAAAACGAGGAACTTCGAGCTCAGTCTCGCGAAAGTCACGACCGCGGTTCCACATAGGGCCTAAATCGGCCCAGACGTAGGAGAGACAGACATAAGGTGGTATTTTAGAAGCTGGGTAGGTCTGAAGAGAACAGTAAAGTGCGGAGTCTTTTAAACTGACGTGAACAAGGCGAAGACCTTTTGAGTCTCCAAGAGTAGAGTGCGCAAACTCTTCCGACGGTAGGTCCTATTCAAGGTTCGCATCAGTTCATTATGAATAGCTGAGTGATGCCTTGCCGGTTTTGGACTTGAAGAGCCCTGCCAAGCTGAGAACAGTCCAGTCAACTTCTCTTTGCCAGACTGAAATGCCGCTTTATGACTAGCCTTGACACCTTCGGCTGTAGAATAGTCCCACAGAAACCTAGCGAGTGGTAGTAAACCTTGAGTAGTGCTCTGAGGGTTAAACTTTGGGTCGCGGGCGATACGGGCTTCCCATGGTATCTCCATTGCGATATAGTCCTTAGTAAACCAAGTACTCTGGACGGCTTTTGACAAATAGTTGCTAGAAAGGTGAACGTTTGAGGAATTCATAATGGCCGTAAGCCTAGCACTTGATGGTCCCCTCAAATCGAATCTGACGTAATCGGCGTTGAAGGATCACACATATGGGATCTAGAAAGATTTGCATTACACAAATGCATAGGGTTTATATATAAAGCTACAGCGGCGCCGTTGTCTCGATGAAAAATTAAAGCATAGTCGATGCAGTTGTGATCTTGATGGGTAACACGAGGTACAGTACATGACACACAGGCCCAGAATCAGGAACAAACCGCTCCAATTATCGGCGATTATACTGTTTACAGATTGAAAACCCCATTATCTCCATCTCTTTCATATCTAAAAGTGCAGCCAAATATCACTCAGCATCGCTCATCGTGCGCATCCATGATCTCGGCTATACCAGACCCAGTTCTGAAATATGTCTCAGCCACTCACAACTGCCACGTGCACTCTAATTAAACCACCTAATTTCTAACCTCACCAACAATCCCCGGACATCAAGTCTATTGAACAAGGTTCTCTGTTCCCGCAGTCATAACTATTAAATGGCGCTTCCATGGCTCAGATTCCGAGGCCGGTCTGTTGCTCTGGCAGCAATCGTCTTGACCGGCGCTCTCTTCTGTCTCAAGCAGTACGCCGATATGTCGTTCCTACCAAAGAGCTCCCTACTCGCTCTTCTCTCAGCAACGCCGGCTGTACTGAGCCAGAGTTCTAGTCTGAAATGGTATGCCCCGAGTGATAATCAGGTTAATAGCCTGGAGTCGGCGCTTAATGGTGAGGGGACATATGGTTTCATATTCGATTCATCAGAGACGCCAGATGAGAAGTATGGGACCTATAACTGGTGCAATATGCCCCACGCGCGTAAGAGGGAATACAAGAAGCCCTCAAAAGAGTATGAATTGCAATATGTCGAAGTGGTAAGCACGCTCTGTCTGGCTATGATAAAATTATCTCACTGGTTATTCAGATTCAACGACACCACAAGCGTACACCCTACGCCAGCAACGCGTTCCCCGTGGAACCATATCAGTGGAACTGCGACAACCAAGGTTTATACTACTTTGGCAGTCAATTCACTGACAACCCAAAACCCAACGCCCAGGGGTACTGGAAAGGCTTCATCTCCGACATCAACCCCTTCATCCCCTCAGGATGGATCGGATCCTGCCAATTCCCTCAGATCACCGCTGAGGGGCTCGATGACTCTTGGGTCCATGGAAAGGATCTTTATGAAGTCTACCACGATCTCCTCAATTTCATCCCCGGTCGTGATCAAGACTGGCGAAGCAAAGTCAAGTTCAGAGTGACCAACAACCAAATTACAAGTCAGGTTGCCAGCATTTTCATTAACGGAATGTATCAGACAACCGAGTCTGTTCCATTGCTCATCCAGCAAGCGGGCGTCGATAGTCTGGAGCCTCAGTACAAGTGCAGCGTTGGTAGCAAGTTGAGCAACGCCATTAAGTCGACCTCCAACCCAGAGTGGAAGAAGCACCTTGACAAAACCAAAGCACTGTACAGAACACTAGATGATATCTCTGGCGTACCAGCTGACGATGAGGGATTCCACGAGAGCTTTGATCATTACTACGATAACCTTTCAGCGCGCCAATGCCACGGCAAGCCATTTCCATGCAAGCTTGTCAACGGCAAGAACTCAACCACCTGTGTTGATCAAAAACTCGCAAACACAGTATATCGCCTAGGGCAATGGGAATACTCGCAAATGTATCGCGACGCGCCTGCTTCTCTCGCTGCGTCTTCAACCTCATGGGGTGTGTGGGTAGCTGAGCTAGCCAGTCACTTGAGAGCGGTCATTGCAGGAAAGCAAGACATCCTATATCTTCACAACTTCGCACACGATGGCTCGGTGAGTTGTCTTCTCAGTATTCTCCAGATCGACGTCATGGTCTGGCCTGGAATGGGCAGCGAGGTTGTCTTCGAACTATACAAGAAGTCGCGGACTTCAGATACTCAAGATGAGAAGGGTGGATATTACGTGCGGGTTCTCTTTAGTGGCAAGACACTAAAGTCGTCTCATCCTAATTTGGGGCACATGGACATGGTACCGGTTGAGACGTTGTTGGAATACTTTGATGATTTAACTGGTGAGGACGCTAGCCTAGTCAAGGGTAGATGTTCTGGTGATATTCCCTTATAGATAAACCAGAAATTGTACATTTGAGGAGGTTCTATGCAGGTCAGGTAGATTAAAATATTAGAGTCCATGACTCTAACCTTGTAGAAAGTTACAAGAGCTGAGAAGAACTATTGAAAGATTTCACCGTGTAACTGCTTCCTTGATGGAAAACCAGAACCGTTATTTAGCATTTGTGTACATCTATCAGCTGCTTGATCAATAAGCAACCCAATAAGCATTCTGCAGACAAACTTCTTGGTCCTCTTCCTACACAACCAAAACTGCACTAGCAGTGGCGTATCAGATCTTTGTTAATGTGTTTTTCATCGGCAACTTATACGAGTTGAGTTATCAATGCCCCTAATTATGGGCTCAATCAAAGCAATCAAAGCTCGTTATTTCTCCATTCACTAGCGATAATTTATCAAAGATGTTACACTGTGAATGCTTGCCTATTCATGCTTCTTCTCAATGGAAACATCCAAATCGACCTTTACTTCTCACTTCAACTAGATACGCTTACCTCCATCCAATACATCAATCATTTAGTATGACGTTTAATGGAACAGAAGGCTACGGATTGTCTGGAGTATTAGGTACTCCGGTACATAAACCTGCATGATATGCGGCACCAGATCTAGCCATTCCGGTCGAAATCGACCAGCAATCGTAGAGTTGCAAAATTCCCAGTACTCCGGATACCACCCTGAGACCTCCCAGTCTATAATTTTGATCTCATATCTTTTGGATTCATCCAGTCTAGTCCTTTTCACAAGAATATTAATGAAAAAAACAGATCCGTGCAACGCCTATGCAATATATTCAACAAGATACTTTACACGCAGAATTAACGAATTCCAAACATTTGACCAAACTCTATCGCCCTTATCTTACAGAAAATCAGGCTGCTCCAAGGTTGGATAGCCTAGTCGATCAACATCTCCCGGCCTCGACGTCTCAGCCCGTGTGAGACATCATCCTAAACTTGGTCTGAAAGAAAATATGTCAGTATTTACCCTCAATAACAACTTGAGTACCTTGAAACACTTACTCTTGCTTTATTTTTTATTCTTAGAAGACTTATTCTTGCTATCATCAACCCGCTTTTGTATGTTTGCGGACTTTAATCAGTTAGTAGCTAACGATATCTTATGGAACAGCTTTCACATACCACAGCTGACGATGGACGCGAAGCAGCAGTATAAGTCCATGCACCCGTATGGGCAACATCGGTATCCTGATTCTTCTTTTTGTAATAGTTGGTGGGGTCGACAGTCATGGTGAAAACTATGGCAATGGCAACGACAATCGATGTGTACGTGGAGTTCAAGTCGCGCTGTAGACGCTGGCTAGATGATAGAGAATAAGATGGAATAACTTAAAATATTGAGAATGCTAGACTTTCAGTACGAGTTCAGTATTGTATGCCATCGAGGAAATTTATAGGAATTCGCAACCGCTTATAGAGAGAGCGAAGGAAGTGGCAGTGGTAACATATCAGCTACAGAATAGTAAATTACGAACCAAAATAATAGGATAGACTACTGTAGACAAAGCCAAAATACCCGGCATCGCCTCCATTATAGGTAGTAAAGTTGGCTCTTAACGTAGCAAAGCTGGGTTTCACGAGATATCTATATGGCAAATGTCCACTGGATAGCCTCGACAGAGCCCCTGTCCCACCTAGAAACAACAAAGCCAGTCGTTTTTTATTGAAGGACCCATTCTGCCTTTTTGTGGAATTTCCAAAACAACATTCCCAGTGATAGAGCGAGGTGCCGCGAAATCTCATAGTTGTGAAGAAACTGAAGAGACCACGGATAACTGGCAATGGTCCGCTGACGGCATCTGTATAATAAAACTTTTCAAGAAGAATCTCAAATAGTAGTTTGTAAGCTTTCCGGAGAGTTAAGAGCGCCCATAGTTACTGGTAAAAGCGTCAAGTTCAGGTAACCGACAACTCGGAGTTCATCCAGGCATCCATTCTAGGCAGCGATGGTATCAGTTTGGAGACCTTCATAGTTCCCGCCCATGGGTGGCTTAGCTAGATGCCTTTTTCTACTTATGACCTATTGACTTCCGCCACTCGCTTTCTTCAGCCTCAGCTGGCCTAAAATTGGAATCGGAAAGATGGCCTAGTATTGTTGCGATTGAGATTGTTGAATGAAGTTGACAATTTTGGGGATTGCTTGGCGATTTCTGGGGGGTTGAATGTCCACTCCATGCCCATTACCCAGTACGAAAAGAGGATAACATAAATTACAAATAGCCAAGTGAGCAAATACCAAAGTCTTTGTTACCAACCGCGGGCCAAATTGTAGCTTTCAGTCTGCATTCGCAAATGTGATTGTTTGGTTGTCAGTGGTTCATTCACATCATCTATGTTTAGCTAGGGGTTTGCAACTCTTGCACAAAGCAACCATCTCAAAGTATCAATCACCCAATGATAAAGGGAGCCTGCTTTCAGCATCAACGTTCAAGGTTACTCCGCACCGGAGTTACTAACTACAGCGTGTAGGGTTACCCAATGAATCATTAGACCGATGGCCTCGGACCTATATATCCCGAAAGGCCAACTCTATCCCGTGTGCAGAAGCATTAATTCAGCTTCGCTTGCGTTTCTATGCCGGACGATTCACATGCACTCACTCATTTAAATAAGCCCAGGGAGCGGGCCATGATCATTTCAAGTCAAGACACAAGCGGCAGCTAATCACTGCCCGTGATCAAATGCATGATAGTGCTGACGAGCCCGGTATGCATGCGGTCTACCTAGCCAATAATCGACAAAACCAGTTTAGGATCTTTAGCCGGCGATTACAAAGAGACGGTCATAGAGTTGGTGGAGAGCACCCATGCCAATGCTGAATATTGGCTGGTTAAAGTTGCGGGTTGCGTGGCGCAGACGTTTAAATGGAATAACGTTAAGCAGTTCCAGAATAAATAAGGAAATAAGTTTTGGCAGTTATTGTACGTTTTTGGAGCATAGCGCGCTTTTACATGTTCTTGTCGCAAAGTGAAGAGCCGTTGGTGTTTCACTTCCATCCTACTCGCAAACTTACCAAGCGAAGAGACGCTGTGAATTTACCATTTAACACAGGTTGATGTTGGACGCACTGGCTAGACTGGCAGTGACAGGTGGACTTCGTTCGGTGGTGGGCCCCTGGACAAGTCCGTCCATCCATCCGGGGTCGTCCATTTAGATCCCTGTTGCCTAGATTGTCACTTCGTTTCGTCAGCAGCTGAGTAGAGGAAAAGATGTATGATGAAGGGACGACGAATTGAACAGCTCTGGTGTTTGAAGCGGCCTCCCACAGGGCGAGACAGGTAGTGCAGGATCTCATCTCGAGGTGTGTCTCAGCTACAGTCTTAGATAACCCAAGCCAGGTCATAATCGATGGAATTCTAGGACGCCGTCGGGAAGCGATCGGAGGGGTAAACTTACTGGAAGGGAACTTGAGATTGTAAGTGCTTCCACCTGCGCCTGGTTATCTAGATCAGGCGCTGATTCAATGATCAAGCACGGTGATGCCAGCACAGAAAGCAGATACGTAGATGCATTCCCAGCCTTGGAGGTGTCAGAATACAGACGTACGTAATACTAGTGACCGGCAGGGTATCATCAGAATCGAACCATCTTGACATGCGCCGTGACTGGTGGAGGTCCTGTCTTTGGGTGCCAGCTATCCTCCATCCGCACTTGCGAGGGCATCGAATAACGGCCCGAACGCCGCAGTAGGCTTGGGCAAACTGCCACTCCATTTTGCAACACAGTGTTCAGAAGCTGATGTTTTGTTTTGATTCGATTTGTGTGAGCTGAAGGGAAGCAAGCAAGTCGTAGTCTATTGAAACATGTTTGACATGCTGCAGTTCCATGTGTGATGTTGGATTGCGCAGGGATTGCAGTTTGTCCTGACGAAAAGAGACAGCATTTGCAACCCCCAAATCCTCAAGACCTGTCATCAGCTTAGTAGACATCATCATGCATGCTATTTAAACCTGGCCTCGGCCAAATCATCATGAAGCCAACTGCCACTTGAGTCGATGCGACGCGAGCCACCACGAATCGGATCAAGACGCAAGAGTCGGATCTAAACTTTTGCGGGCGCTTACTTTGTCATTCATGAGGGAGAATGAGGATGCAACCGTGATAGAAGCTTACAAGTTACAGCAATTGCCTTGCATTTGATGTGATTCGGAATGTCTTTGTTAGAGGTACTCCATCTTTCGAAATGGAACAACCCGGCGAACAGGGCCGTCCCCGCTAAAATGCGCTCCGTGGTGCCGGGAGAAAGGGGGTAGCGGTGTCCGTGTAATTTGGGTATCCACATTATCAAGATGATAGCTCGTTTGGATTTTGGAAAAAGATAACAGTTCCGATATTAACGAGTTGATGTTGAGAAAGGAGAAGTCAAACGCCAGCAGGTGGAAACACGAGATTTGATTGCGGTCGACTGTGTAAGTGGATTTGGCAAGCCGATGCGGTGTACGGATAACAATGGATAGGTACACAGTAATTGTGGATGGTACTTGCTAAGGGCTTGTATTTGTCGATTATCGACAAATATCGTCGCACCGCCTTTTTGTCAGTATCAAGTTTGTAACATGAGTTCTGTCGCTCGGTTCATATCGCATGCAACAGCTGTGCTTGACGAGTTCCAGGTCTTCAAATCTTGCCAAGCGTGCCCTAAGCTCTGTCAATTTAACACACACACGCTTGGAGCAGGTAAGGATCCAGGGCATCCTAGAAGATCGAGAAGCGTTGGAAGCGCTGCAAGGCAAGGCAAAGGCCACGGATGGCGCGATACGCTTCGGCCGAGGTCTAAGAGAAACCAGGATAAACATGCCCGTGGAAGGGGACTGGGTGAGGGATGGGGTTCAGGTGGAATAGCATGGAATGCAATTGCTGGTCTCAAGTGATGATGCAGTCAGTCCATTGACGTGCAGACATATCCTCCTCCTCGTCGAAATCATTACTTGCATTCACAGAAAACCTACCAATATCCTTATTCGCACAGTATTCGGCACTGGCAACCCACCCAGACCCGTCAATGTCTGTTGGCATCGTGAGTTGGGTTGGGTTGGGTTGTTGGCAAAAAGAAAAGACCAAGAAATGAGAAGAGGCATCTCCACACATCGTCATTTCACACTCCGTTATTAGCCCCATTATCGAATCAAAAGAAGTTTGGACCGGGCGTCTGGGCGTTCAACTGACAACGGGCGGCCAGGGCCGGGGCCACAGGGGATAGACGCTGAAATACCTTTAATAGCGATGTAGGGATAAGTAAATGTTGGACAACAAACAGAATGTTTGTCTTTGTCGAATAAAATCACAGTCAACGTCCAATTCAAGGCATCAAACAATCCAGCCTTGTCGGAATATTGAATCCGGTGATAGAATGCATATCTCTTGTGTACAGGCAGTTAAGCTCTAAAATCCAGAAGCAGCAGGTACATAAAAACACCCTGCACTGTAGGTTCCTTCCCTGTTCACAGAAGCGGGTACATGCAATTCAAGTACTCTTTTCTTTTGGTTAACTAGGTTAGCATGGAATTAACACTGAACGCCTCACTGAATTAGAAGCACAAGTACTTGACCAGAGGTATATCAATACCCCCGAGCTTTAACAGCGCCTGGCACCTGCCAACTTCGCGCCCCAAAAGGTGCCGACCTGTGCCCACTCCCCACGGCGACGTGACTGCCTGATTTGATTGATTGATTGATGGGATGGGCTGGGCTGAACTTGCTCCTTCTCCTTCTCCTTTCCCGCTCGGCCCTGGTTTTTTTCTTCCCCCCCCCCATTCACGCCCTGTCCCAAGTCGACGACTCGTTCATCATCTTAAACACTGTTTTCTTTCTTTTCCCCTTCTCACATACGGTACCTCTCCCTATTCTTCCTCTCTTCCCATCTTCCGTCTGCCCTGCAGCGGCTTTTGTCTCGATAGCGTGTCTTCGGTCTGTCGTCTCGTCTCATCTCGCCTTTACCGATTTCTGCGATCCGCCTGCGCACTTTTTCCGTCCCTCCGAGACCCTCGCGTGGTTTATTCCCGACCCGTGGCAAGTAACCCTTGCGCTCTCTTCCCCAACGAAGCGGCAACGATCAAACGAAAAAAAAATAAAAAAGGTAAAATTACATTCTTGTCTTGGGTCAACGCACAGGATCACGGGTGGTTTGTCAGTGTATTGCGACGAGGGGCTGCAGAGGTTTTGGTGGTGGTTCTTAATGGGCCGATGCAGCGCATCCTGACGTCGGTCATGGCGGCAAATTTCCTTCACCACCACCTCCTATCGCCCTTCCACCTGGCATCTGCGTCGCCGTACGCTGCACTCTCCCGTCGCAGCCTGTCGTCATCCGGTATTACAATTACAACGAGCTAACCAGAGATTTTCACCGATAGATCTTTCCTAGTCTGAGATTTGAGATACCCTTGAGCCGATTTGATTTCGTCCCGACTTTTTCCACTCGAACCCGAAAGAAGTCTTGCAACATGTCTTACTACGACAACCCTCAGTCCCAGTGGTCAGCTTCGACCCAGAACAACTGGGAGCACCAGGGATCGACTACTCCGGTTCGCGCAGGTACGCCAGAGTTCGCAAAAGATCGATCAGTACAAATTGTCATTAACTCCCTCATCTGTTCAGGCGCCAGCGGTCCTCAGCCTCAGGACGACTACGCCTTCTCGTATCAATTCGATGGTATGTGATGCAACAATCCCCTTTGGGCTTGTTCTTGTTGGGTTGGGTTATTTTCAACAAGCCCTTTCTGTGTTTGTAGAATAGCTTGATGGGCATTTCTATATACCGAACGGAACTCGAGCCTTGGAATGATACCGACAGAAACTGACCCTTGTTGTAGAGGTCGACCGAGCTTACGAAAACTTGCAAAAGTCTGGCAAGGGTTATGGAATGGGTGGTCGCCGTGAGTTTTGATCCTGGGTTTTCGTAGTCTTGCCAATACTCCGTGTGTCGATGGACTGGTTGGCAAGGCGCGAGGAGCGACCATACTGACAGCCTGATGCAGACTCCCGTGGTTCCCATCATACCCCCGGTCCCCGTCCTCACTCGGTGAACAACTTTGATGACGCTCGTGGCCCTCAGGGACCCAATCTCCAGAACTTTTACGCCAATCAGCGTCACCAACCCTCACGCGGCTCCAACGAGGCAGAGCAGGTCATGCAGGCAAAGAGACGGATGGCGGCTCAGCGGGAGCGAGAGCTTCGAAATCTGCACACAGAGCAGCAATATCAGCGAAGTAGGCCTCCCTCTACTGTGTAGCACTTTCCAACTATCGCAAAGAAGGAAGATGGCAAATAGAGAAAAATAATGTGGTCATGGGCGGCTGAAGACGTCGTTGGCCCGGACGCCGCTCGTGTTTCTTCCCTTCAAAACGATTTTCCAAGCATCACCTTTGTAATCTCGTCGAGTTTGTTGAGCATGGGCTAACAGCTTTTCTACGTAGCCGTCCTTTCCGAGGTGCCTCTCCCACCCAACAAGCACATGTCTGAGGAGGAGACGCGGGAGCTGATTGCCCGTCAGCGAAGCGCCTTGTATGGCGAGGGGCCTTTCGCTGAAAAGGCCGGCTACGTTGATGAGACTGGTAACGTCCGCACGGGTGCCCCTGGACCCGGCGGACCCAGCGGGCCCTCAAGCATTCGTGGTCACTCGCCCCTTGCCTTTGACAACATGGGCCGTGGTCCTCCCACTGGTGATGCTGGCACTCCCGCCTCTAATGTCGATGCCCATGGTCCTCCTACCGAGCCAAACTCGCGCCCTCACAGCACCGTCAGCCCGCAGACTGTTGGCCCTACCAACAAAGTCTTTGACAATGCCGTTGGTCCCCAGAGCCGCACCAGCACATCCAGCCCAACTGGTGGATCTCCGTCGCGGGATCTCACTCCCGGCTCCAAGTCCAACCAGGCTGGTGCCACAGTAGCTCCGATCGGAACTCGTCCCTCTGGCACACCTGCCGCCACGGCTTCGTCCAAACGAGCCACCACTCCTCTTGCTTCCCCTGGCGGTTGGGGACGGGGCAACGGTGTTTGGGGCCAGTCGTCCGGCCTTGGTGCCCCTGCTAGCGTTTGGGGCTAAAGATTTGATGGCGATTGACGATAGCAACAAGGCGTCTTTGACAGTTGTATTGGGAATGGCGCTGAGGTATATGTGCATTGCGGATGGAATCTTTGGCAAGGGTTGGTCTTTTAAAACTCCTGATTGCAATTTGGAGAAGAATTGGCTGGGATGGTGCAAACACGCAAGGGTACTCGGCTCCGGCGTGAACCGGGTGATTCAATCAAGGTTACAGGTGTTGAGGGAAGGCATCGACTAAGGAGTTGAGATTTGTTTATCTGCTTTTCCGGCTGGAGGTTACGGATTGGTGAAATGGGAATTGCATTCGAGCATCACAAGGGGCGTCGACATTGCGTCTCATTATGCTTTGAGAGCAGGAAAAGGAAGATGTGGTATGAACGAAACGGACGGGATGGATATTTTCTCAGTTGTGGGACGAAGTTCGGGGCCTAGGGTCTGCATAATGAGTGCGGTAGGCTGGGCTCACCGTTTGAGGGACAACGATATATACCCAACGGAGTGGTTCTTACGGCGTTCACACTGTTTACAGCGGCGGATCAGCCTGCGAAATCGTCTGCGGCATGTGTTAGCATCACCTGAGCGGCGTGTTCGGAGTACCTTTCACGATGGAGGCATTTGATTTGTCGGCGTGCATACCATGGCTATGGGATAGGACAGGGATACAAGCGATGGTCTCTAGGTCTTTATTTGGCCATCGAAAAGGAATGACTTTATATACGGCGGAAACACAACGAAAACGATGGAAAAAAAAAAGAAGCAAAAATACGGCATCTCTAGGGGTTCAAGGTGGATCTGGGTCAGGTTGATTTGGTATACTTCATGTCTCTCGTTTTTACTGGTTAGGGGTGGTTTCGGTTCAGTTCAGGTTATGGGAATGGTTCTACACAGGGTTGTTTTCGCAAGGGAAAGGAGAAATTGTTTGATGCTTTCGAGGCGAAATTGTGGATGAGGGGATACAGACTAGGGTAGGGGGAATAGTAATGTTGGGATTGACGGTGGTGAAGGTAATACATGTTATTACGGAGTTCGATTGCGCAAAGTGCATTTAGGTGAGACAGACAGTGAAGTCGGGTCTCTTGTACGTAGGGCTGATGAGTGAAGTCTTAACGACACCAGATTCACAATAATGAAGGGACTTGTAGATAGGTAGTGGGTGGTAAGATCGTCTATGCTGAGAAGATTCTCGAAATAATCCATACCAAGGCTACTAATGTTAAGATCTAGATCAATTAACCTTATCTCAATGAGCCGCAAATGACGATTCACATTTGCATGTGCATGTGCGCGTCATGGGAATCTCTCCGTCCCTCTCGGAGCCCCCACCCGAAGCCGTGTCCGGGTGGGGAGAAGCCCATTTCGGAGACCGATGTGGAATAAGATAGACAACTTGAGCCTCTTGAGGACTGCCTCATATGCATCTCTATCTCAAAGAGGGGAATGAATGACGGGTACACTACGTGACGCGACTTTTTTGTTTACTTTAATAGCTGCTTATATAGCTCGCAAGTTCCCTGGCTGTATGCTTTGCTGTCTCTCAAATACACATCATCAAGTATACAGCATGCCCGAATTCGACGAAAAGAAAGCCTACGTTGAGCAGGAAGACGTCTTTTTTGACGATGGTCGCGAAATCGAGCTTCTGCATTATATCTACGGCCGATCCGACATTGATGAGCTGCGAGGTTCGCCGGAGGGTGTACTCAGAGCAATTGATGACTTTGGCCGTACAAAGAAGTATCTCATGAACGTCGGCGAGGACAAGGGCAGGGTTGTGACGGATCTAATCGCCGAAGTGAAGCCCAAAGTCATGGTATACACTAAACTCGTTATTCTTGAAGAAGGGTTATCGCTGACAGACATAGGTTGAACTCGGCGGCTACGTAGGCTACTCAACCCTCCTCTTCGCCAACGCCGTCCGCAAGGCCGGAGGTACACACTACTACTCCCTCGAGCGCAACCCAGAATTCGCCGCGGTGATAACATCGCTTCTCGACCTCTCCGGTCTCCGCGACATAGCCCGCGTCATCGTCGGTCCCAGCGACGCCGGTCTCGCACGTCTTCACAGCTCCGGAACAATCTCCAAGATCGACCTCATGTTTCTAGACCACTACAAGCCCGCTTACGTGAGCGACTTGAAACTTTGCGAGAGATTGGGTCTTGTTGGAGTGGGAAGTGTGCTTGCGGCGGATAATGTCATCAAGCCTGGAAATCCGCCGTATTTGGCGTATGTGAGGAGTAGTGTTGCTGAGAAGAAGGCGGCCAAGGGTAGGAAAGTTGATGAGTTCGAGGAGAGGACGGCGAAGCAGTATGAGAAGAGGGAAGGGGAGGAGAAGTTGGATCAAGGAGAGGGAGATCCGAGTTTGGTGTATGAGAGCAAATTGGTTCACAGCTTTGAGCCGACGGGTGTTCCTGTGAGTTTCTCCATTCTCTTGACCAAACATGACATTACTGACATTTTCAGGATGCTGTTGAGATTACACGGTGCACAGGACGTGAGGATTAGATCTTTATTCACAAATAGTAATTAACGAATTCAACATTCCATTTTCATGATTCCAACATTAACAGTCCATCATCATCATCACCACTCCCTTGACAGGCAGCTTGAGCTGCACCCTTGTCAACAAATAAGAGCCACGCCCGGTTAGCTCAATCGGTAGAGCGTGAGATTCTTACGAGTACGCGATCTCACAGTCTTTCTTTCCCTCTCTGAGAAAGTCCTATTAGCATAAGGACCGACAGTAACTCGTGAACCAGGAACTTCGTGACTGTTGTCGTGATGCTGTGGCTGTAGTATTGTGCTGTTGAAGCACGCAGCTGTCAAACAACAGTGCAAGGAAGGAAACACCGACCAAATGGTATTCTTTCCGCCCTGTCTGCCAGTCAATCTGTGCTGGCTTCCCTCCAACTCATCTTCGCAACGCAGCTCGGGCGCTCTTCAACATCACTCAACCCAGATCTCTTCTCTTAATCAGCATCAAATACACCATAGCCTCTCTCGTCCCCCGGTTGTCCTTGTACAGGAACCCCTTCAACCCCAACCCTTCTTGCGGCCTTTGCCGATTCCATCCTGAGAATGGGGATAGCGTCATGATATAGAATCCATCAACTCGTGAACCCCGGATAACGACCTACCGAGGGCCAGGTTTGTCCACTTTCCGGATCGGGGAGTCAGAAGCGGTGTATCATGCTTGCTGCGCTGAGATGGTCAGACAAGATCCGACCATCGGCCGCAGTTTGTGGACGGATGTATGGGCTGCAACCCTCTATGAGCCCATTGACGAGATGTTACTTCCATCGTGCCAGGCGCGACGACTTCACTGGCTTCAAATCTCCTTCGCCGCGAACCTCTTCTCTATCATCCGCCCTCCCCTGCCATTTGAGTTGTGTTACCAGATTGCCGAGTATCTTCATTCCTATCGAGCCGTCCAGGCCTTCCGAGACCTGTGGGATCAGCGAGGCTCAGAAGAGAAGTTTGTTATAACAGAGTTGTACCGTATCGCTACGTAGACAGAGGCAGAGCGTGGATAGGCTGTCTTGGACGGAGGGTATAGCTGTTTTGTAGTTCTTTAGCGATTTCAGTTATAGGTTTTTCAATGCTATTGTTATTACTCCTCATCCATCCTCACCACTTACACACTCTCCTCCCCAAAAACAAACACAATTCTTCCCTCTCCTTTACTCTTCCATCCCTCCTCAACATCATCAATCTTATACCTCTTCAATCCCTCATCCCCCATTCCCACAAGCACCTCCAACATCCCCGGCACCTCCGCCCCAAACTCGTCCATCTTCCACGACCCAGGTCCCGATCCTCTGATGGAAACATCTCTTCTCCTCAGCCCTAGAGCCGGAATCTCACCCTCACCAGCCAACGATCCAATATTAATCCACGTCAGCGCATTCTTCGCACTCGCCGTGCTAGAACTCATGAGAAATGCACCCGGCCATGGACCGTAGAGAAAGTCAAGAACGATATCTGCATCCGCAGCGGGAGAAAAGTCGGTATCGCCGGGTTCTTTCAGAACAATACTTTCGTCGAGATCGAGCTTTGACAAAGCATCTTTGTTCCGCGCTGCACCGACAACACACGTCGCACCAAGATGTCTCGCTACTTTAACAGCAATCTTCCCACTCGCACTCGTCACACCCAGAATAAAAACCTTTCCTTTCCCATCCTCCATCTTCACCCTCTTCCTCAACGCCATCCAACTCGCCATGACAGGATTGACCATCGCCGCCGCAACAACCGGATCAACACCCTCAGGCAACTCAACAATACTCTCCGTCGGGACATTAACGATCTCAGAATAACTTCCCTGTCCTGTAGAAAGTGTACTAAAATACACTTTTTTCCCCGTTGACACATTTATGCCCACGCCGTCTACGCCGGGGACGTGAGGCAGCGAAGATGCAGTGTAGTGATTTCCTGCTGCGCGCATGCGGACGAGGTTATGAAGACCTGCAGCGATGACACGGATTTCTGTTTCTGCTTCGTGGACCGGAACGGGAGGAGGGAGGACTTTGATGGGTTTGGGTGGATGACCCCATTCTGTGACTTCAACGGAGAGCATACTCATTTTGACGGATTTGCGCAAGTTGTTGAAGTTGAGAATAAGATGTGTGTATGTATATCTATAGATGAAGATATAAACGACGTCTTTATACTCAGGTTCCCTCATGTATCAAATGTCACTCTTGAAGCCCAATTGACTCTGTCAGCCTTACTAAGAAAGCCCCTCCATGACCAACAAAGTCCCCGATTCGATGGAAGATGGGGATGGATGGATTATAAGTCCTAGAGCGGGGACTTAGTAGTATATCATGTAATCTTGACGGAACTCGAGCATCATTTATCATTTCCACATTCAAGTTACTACAGTATACGAGGACATTTGAACAGATACACAACTGCTATGGTTTGTGATATTTAACTAGAGACCCAACGTTGACAACATCTCCTTGTATACCCTCAAGTCACATCGTTACCCTAAACCCCCAATTCAATGCATGCATTAAAACTTTCATTTATCTCTTTTCTGTGTGCTTCGTTACATCTGTCGGTGCTTTTGTTTTCAGACAGCCATCTAGAAAAACCGCTTAACCCTTCTTTGCCCATGCAGCCTTATGAATGGATATAAACCGCTATCTCCCCCGCTCCCATGAGATGGGCCTGTCCTGATGCAATTGCAGCTGTGTATATAAAACGCCTCCTCCCAACCGGCCATGTGTAGAAAAACACCAACGCCTCTTCGTTTCCATGTTTGTTCGCAACCAACCATCCATCCATCCTTCCATTCTCTCGTCTGGACCAGCGAATCTGGCCTTGCAAGTCATTCTTCCATCTCTCCTTTCCCACGTTGCCAATCTGTAAGTGTAATCCACTACCCACTGCGGTATAAGATGCTGTGATAATACCTCCCTTGGACATCAATCGTACACACTTGCTACATATGTCAATATCTTCACTTATCTGGATACCATCCAGAACAGTGTCCAATAAGTAAATCCCCTTTCATCTCGTCTCTTCGACAATTTTCGCCCATCTTGAATCGTCCGTCACGTGGCCGACGCTGCAGTTCGCCCTATCCAAAATGGCAGCTTGCCGTTTGTAGGTCAAGGAGCTGTCGCATTTCCAGGCAGAACCCAAAGAACGCGCCCCCAGGACACTGATCTGAGGGTGCCCATCGTGTCTCGTCACTTCTCAGATCGAGATCACCGTTCAGCCACCCTTTCGCTCCGATTCATGTTTGGGGGGTTGCTCGCCGTTTGCTTGCTGTCCATTGTTGTTGCCGCCCTTCTTCTTTCCCTTGCCTGCCTTTTGCCAACCACCGTCGCTTTCGCTCTTAGCTCCACGAACATGGCCGTTCTCTCGGGCTCCATTGGCTTTCTGGGTCTGGGCGCCAGATTTCTGATTCTTTTGAGACTTTGAGCCTTCCTGGGCATCCTGTGCTCGGTCGTCAGACTTCTGGCCTCCCCTGTGCCCTTCTCCCTTTCCCGACTTGGGACTGTTTTGCGTGCTCTGCTTATCAGACTTCCAAGGTCCATCTGGCTTTCGAAGAACTGTGGGAGAGGGTGTGCGGTTCTCGTATACAGGTGAGAGATGAGCAAAATCTTGACCAACCGGGCGATCGATTCTGTTTTCAGCTATAGCGAGATCAAGAGGAGCAATTATGCCATTTTGCGGCTGGCGTGTTATCAAACGCTGCCTTGTCGAAGGGGACAAGCGAGGCGCCATCGGGTCCTGTAAGATGTGAGGAGTATTCATATAATAAGCGCTCATCATCGCAATGCGGTCGCGGAACGAGGGGTCCTCAGTAGTTGAGGGAGCTGCCGCCATGGGTATCACACTGGAACCATTGGGCATCACTGGAACCTGGTTATAGGTAGCTTGTTGACCCGTGACTTCTTCCGGTGCAGCCGATGATACGATGGGAACATCAACAGGATAGCTGGGCACACCGTTTACGGCATGAATCTGCAGCGAGTTGTCAAGGTTAGAGGCTCCCTCCGAGGTGTTGCTGTCAGTCGCAGATGATTGACGTGGGCTCGGTACGACGCTTGTCTTCAGAGATGATCCATTGACAACCAGGGGACGTGAGAGGTTCTTGTTCTGGCCTCCAGGAAAAGGTCCCTGCGCCAACGGTGCCGAAGCAGCATTGGAGAAAGTTCGTGAATGGCCCAACGGCGATGGTGAGCGTGACGTTCTCTTCATTCGACGATCGAGAATGGTCTGCGGAAGCTGATCTGTCGAGAGTCGTCGACGCCCAGGGCTGGAGTTCTGACTTGAGAGATCCCCAAAAGCAACACCGTTGGGAACTCCCTGTGGCTGCTGAGCTTGCTTACTGGGGCTCGGACTTTCTGACAGGTAGACGGAATATTTGCCCTCCTCCGACTGCGGTGAATCCGTCTGAGCCTTGGGTGTCTCATCGAAATCTGTATCATCAGACATGAAACTCGGAATTGAGGCACTGTTTACACCTTGAGGCTGTACAGCGCCGTTGAAGGACTGGGCACCAAGGTAACCAACGCCTGCCTGCGCTGCCGATGGAGACCGAGACGCCGGCTGCGAATGGGAACGTAACGTGCCATTGGATACTGTCTCGTTATTTATACCATTTCGCTGTAAAGAACGGCGATAATCCTGAGTGGCGCCAGTAGTGCTAGCGGGAGATGAGGGATACGTTCCATAGCTTGCGCCCGCTTGAGGGAAGAATGGCGTTCCCAAACTCATCCCGTATAAAGCATATAGGTCTGGTCGCAGAGGGGCGCTGAGCGGTGGGTTGTCGAACGAATTTGTCCTAGAACGATCCGATGTCTGTTGAGGCTGCTGCTGGCCAGACCCCGAATTTGTCGACATCCTCTGCTGCTGCTGTTGTTGTTGACCCAATGCCTGGGCTTGTGCCTGGGCCTGATGCTGCATAAATGCTGGTGACTGACTGGCATACAAGAGTCTCATATTCTCTTGGTGCAACGCCATTTGTGTCATAAGGTCCTGTTGTGCGTATTGGAACTGGTACTGCTGATTCTGGTACCATTGTATATCCTGCGCCATGTTAACCGGCTGCACAAACATATTATTGTTGTTCGCATCGAATTGTGGAACTCCTGCAGACGCTCGTCGATTCGAGTTACCGCGGTAATTGTTGTTATGTCGCCCGCCGCCGCGATGGTTCCCACGGCCTCCACGACCTGAGTGTGTCTGCGACGAGCTGCGCAGCAAGACAGGTCGGGGT
Source organism: Fusarium abutilonis (assembly GCA_021655885.1). NCBI lineage: Eukaryota > Fungi > Ascomycota > Sordariomycetes > Hypocreales > Nectriaceae > Fusarium > Fusarium abutilonis. The sequence continues at coordinate 27,459 of JAJJWN010000250.1, forward strand.
TGTGGTGGTGGTCGAGACCATACTCTTTCCTCCTCTTTAGGGAACACGTACTGCTCGCAAGCCTCCTCAAAGTTCGCCACAGAGATCAAGTCAAACGCCCTGCGCAGTTCGATATGTAATCCGCGGAAGGAATATTCATCGGCAGTATTTCCGAGGTTACGGGAGGCGTTAAACGGCTCCTCAACACAGAGCTGGTTGTTGATTGCGTAATGCCATTTCTTGTCATGCTTGGTGACTAGCTTTCCCTGTCGCACCGAGAGAACATGCTTATCGTAGTCAAACTCGTGCGCGTAGAAGCGAAAGAACTGGAACAAAAGCTCCGCAGCAGATGACTTGTTTTTGCTCCCAAAACCTGACAGTTTATCGAGATCGTCGGCGAATTCGGGGGTGGTACCGTCCGGTCTAGGCACCTTGTGTGGCGACTGATGCAATGCAGGGAGAACGGGCGGGCTTCGCAGCTGCAGGAATGCGATGATCAAGCAGATCCACGTGTAAGAACTCAATGTTCCACCAAATGCTGTCAAGGTTAGACAAGACCAAAACTTTTTGAAAAACATAACATACCCGCATCGTTGACTATTCTCCTCCGTGTCCAGTATTTCACAATCATGGCAAGCTCACGAACTCGGGGGTCAATTTCGATGTATGTTCGGACCATACGGGTGTTTTCAAGCGCGAGGGTGTTGTTGACATTCATGTCGCATGCAAGGCCCAATTCAGGATCCCAGATCTTGACAATGGGTACCTTGGCAGCAGAAATGCAGACAACCTTTTCCATACCACCTAATCTGGTGTTAACAAGCGGGGATTGGGAGTGCAAAGGGCAACGTACGCTTCGCCAAGAGATTGGCGATCATGCAGACTCCTTCCAATTCGTGCCACGATGTCGTAATGCAAATGTCCACTAGAAGAGGTCAGGGCACATTCAATCAAGACGAAAGATTGTCAACGTACCATCAGAATCATCCGAACAAAGAAGATTTCCAGATGAACCAAAAAGGTTGACACGAATGTCATGCCCGGGCCACTCGTCATTGAAGATCTTTTCGAGCTTCGACACCAATTTCTTTCGGTTCTCCTCGACGACGGCAGTAGGGAGAAGTCGGTCAAAAACCTCTCGCATATCTGTCGCCAGCTTTCGCTCTTCATCCTCAGTCAACTTGCTCTTCACCGTCCGCAAGTTCAGCTTCTCCAGGCGATCATTGCCAACCGAATACGGTATCCTCCTCCTAGAATTTATCTGAGCAGTCTCGAATTTGCAACCTCCTAATCGCGGTGGCAAAGGCCGAAGCGCAGGTAATGTGCTATTTGTCTCGGAGTACGCTGATCGCGGGGAGTGGTTATTTGTGCATGTGGGTGACGGCTCGCGGTCTTCAAAAGAGAATTGCCGAGCGTGCTGATGAGGCGTCGAGGGCACTGAACTAGAGTGGGACTGAGCCGATGGCGCGGACCGTCGGGGCTGAGGCCTTGACGAGTCGGCAGCCTGCTTGGAAGACATTTTGTGCGGAACCTCCTTGGAGGCTGCAACCGAGCGACTCTTGTCTAAATTCTGATGCGACCTGCTCCCATGGCCTCCAGTTGTGCTCCCCTTACCGGCGGAGGCGTCCTTGAGCGACACCTTGCTAGAAGATCGCGACCGGGGCGCTGCCTGGATGTGAGGAGCAGAAACGACGGGAGGGAGAGGCGGTGTTTGCAGGCCGCCGCCGCGGGTAGGGGAGATGAGCTTGTTGTAGTGGAGGAGTTGGGCGTGGTAGATGTTGGACTGCTGAGGGAAGAAAAAAGGGAGGAAGTCGAGATGAGGAGAGTGGAACTGTGTGGCGGACGGGTCGGGGAAGAAGGAGCCCTCGACGGCGGAAGCGCTGTGGGTACTCGTCGCCGATGGTGTCGTCGGATTCGGCGTGCTCGATGATATCGTCGAGGTAGAGGTCCAAGGACTTGAAGGATAAGGATGTTGAGGTTCGGCTGTTGTGGTCTGGGCGTCCATATGGAGCAGCGAGCGAGCCCCGGGACGGATTCAAGTGATTGAGGGGACCGACAGCGGCAGGCGTGACGACGTTGCCTCTGGGCTCGTGGATTATCTGGCTTGATGGTGGAGAAGGTTGTGGAATTGATTGAAAATGGAGCAACAAAAATGCTTGTGTGATTCTGAGCGCTATAACAGGCTTTGGGACCTGAGCATGCGATCCAATGCAGAGTCTATCGTAAAACCAGGGGCGACGAGGCGCTGTTTCGCTGGGTGGGAGCGAGCAACGTCAGAAGTCGTACAGAGCAGTAAAGCGAAGCGAAGCGATAGTGTATACGACGAGAAGCGAGCACGAGAACAGCGCCCTTTTTGATCGAAGGGTGCTACAGTACGAGCGGGCGAGCGAGTCGAAACAAGAGAGTTGCAGCTGGAATAGCGATGATTTCCCAGGGGCGCGGGATAATGATGGAAATGTAGGATTCGAGAGATGGTGAACGGTGGACTGTGGACTATGGGCGTGCCGGAGACGCTTGTGCTTGTGCCTGTGGGGGGGCCTTTTGCCAAAAGGGGGTCGCTCGGTGCGAGGGACGCCGGTTCACCTCGTCTCGTGGGAGGAGGGCGAATTGGAAGATTGAAGTCAAGCGAACCGAAGTGAAGTGAAATGCAGCGTAGCGTTGAGTAGAGTAGAGTAGCGTAGTAGTTGATAAGAGTGAATATGAAGAAAGAAAAACAAGAGAAAAAGCAAGAAGAAGATTGGAAAATGCGGATGCGGATGCGTATGGGAATGACAAGAGATGGATGGCGCTGAGCGGGATGAGAAGAACAGCCCGTTCGTTTAGCTGATTAGTTAGTTGGAGGGAGAGAGATCAGACAAGACAAGACAAGACAATCGAAAGAGACACTCTCCTCTGAGGTGGTCCTTCTGAGGGGAAACAATATGTAACTCGTCTAGTTACGGTAGTCGTTCTGGATCTGGGATTGGGGACCTGAGATGCAGGCGTGCACACGGGAGTTTAGGTAGTTACGTAGGTACCCCCGGCTGGAAGGGTGGCATGTGTGTCAGAGTTTTGATTCGCACTGTATCTTCAGGGGACTCTCGGTATATTCGACGTAATAAATTATACATAAATGGTGCGCACCTCCAAAAGAATAAGCTCACCTGCAGTAAATGGATACATATTTAAAGCTGACCTAAGCCTTAGAAAATTCTGGTGTATTATGTATTACGGCCAGGCCAGTTTTGGCAGTTTATCACACACTCTTTCGATAGTCTATCGAGGTGTAATTTGACACTAATCTGCTGTTATTTGTTAAACATGTCCTCATTGGGTAATCACAGTGCAGTACAGTGTTTCCGTAGCCTTCTCGTCCAATTAGTCCGATACCTCACCGTCCACCATAGCGAATGGGCCTTTGTGCTGGTATGGAGGTATGGAGGTATGGAGGGAAAGCGGGGATTGGATTGGATTGTGAGGAGCTTCAGCAGAGGCAAGGCTCGGGAAGACACACGCAAAGACCAGCAAAGGGTCAAAGGGGAGAGACCACAGGGAGAGACTTTAGTAGTAACAATCCATGGCTAGCCCAGAGCACGGGGCCAAATAGGGAGACTGACCGTCCATTATTTTGGCAGATCCACCAACACTTACGCCCAGCGCGTGGCAGCAGCCTCCGCAAATATTGTAGCTAAGTCAATAAATAGCCCTGCCCTGCTCTGGGATGCTTGATGGCGGACGGAATAATAAATGAGTACCTACGGAATACATTATATACCGTGCGATTTCCCTCAGACTTTGACTGTTTGGGGCTCAAAAGGTCGTATTAATAAAGATTCAAGCAGATTCTTTGACCTCACGTCACATCACATCATCGGGCGCCTATATCATCAGCAATATGCTGTATAACACGACCATTTCAACAGCTCCATTCATCGACGATTTACAGCTCTACCTGCTGCTTTTGCAACTTGGGATCTCCTGGCTAGCGCTGTGTCAGTATCTACAGGGGAGGACGATGGTACCGAGCAGGGACCCTGATTCTGCTGCCCCCCTGACGCTGTATCCACTATCACTCCCCCGTTATAGACATGCCCATGCCTCGGCCAGGCTGTTGTTGCTGTTTTGCTACTACGAGCGAGGCAGGTCACAGCGCACGCGAACCAGTCTTGGCAGGTACCTGGGCGTCGAGTAGCCAGCCATCAGAGTTTCCAGGTTCCTGTCCCTGAGAGCCCAGGGCGGACGCGGTTCTGAATTCCGAGGGGTCGGTCCTCTAATTCCCCTCAAATTCAGGACCCCTTTGTCTGATGGGATTGCTGGACTCCTATCACCAGAGCCAAGGGGATAACTGGCCTCAATTGGTGCCACAGTAGTGATGAATTATGGTGATAATGGATTAGCAATTCTGCCGTGCATGCTTAGGCCCCCTGACTTAACCGCGGCGGGTAATTCTGAGACAACCTCAAGTGAAAGTGACCTACAGCCTAGCGTTCTGTGGGAAGAGGTGCCCGCAGATACAGATCTCCATATTTCTACGGACTAACTTGGCTAACAACGACTGTGATGATGTCGGCATGCGTGTGAAATATGCTGTTGGTCAGGGACGCTCTCGTTGGCTCCTTTTTACAATTTGAACAGACACACATTAATCGATGTGATCTATCAATCCAACCCGAAGCAAATGTCCACCCTTTTCTGGACCATGATGGCATGAACCAACCCCAACTTCTTCTATCAATACCGACCATCCATTCGTATGAGTGGAATTGATTGATGAGCGTGCCCACTCGCGGTCCGTGTGACTCCCTCCTGGACTGCCAGCGGATGTGCCCATCATCAAGGTCAAGGCTCAAGCTATCGTTGCAGGGATTTGTTGAGTGCATCGTTGACGGGGAGCATTTGCTGCAAAGTTTCGTAGAGAAAAGGTAAAGTACGGACTGCCTCAACGTTGTGTTGTCCTCAGCCTCTCGTCATGCTACAGGAGAGACTCCACCAAACTATCGAATTGTCCAGCTACCAGAATGTCGAAATATGCACCAGAATAGCGCCTGTCGTGACCAGTCCATCTCCTATTTGGAGATGCCGAGACACCGTCTCTTTGTAGGACAATGCTCGTGATGTCTTGTCATCTTTGTATGGATATCTTACATTATACGCCTCATTCGTATCTTGGACCAGTGTTATTATTATCATTTTTATTTTTCCAGACAATGTCAATTCCCTATCATGTCTCACCAACGCAGCCTCTTACACTTTGATTTCTAGAATCTGCGCCATTGTCATACCTTTGCGGTCTCCCTTGTTGGCCACCAAATGAAGTAGTTTGGCGAGGATCAAAATACCTTACGTTGAGTAGCTAATAATAATAATAATAATAATAACAATAATATAGTTTGTCCCTAGGGAGGACCGAAGTAGGCTTAAAGCTATTTTACTATTTTACTTTGAACGTTTGATTACACCTAAATCTCTCGTTGCCCCATACACTCCTTGAATACGATCTCCCTCCCCGTGTCTATTCCTGTCTCTTTCGTTGCTGACTACCTGTATGGATTGCTCTTACTCAGCACTGGACAAATTTCGGGTCTCGGGAGATCAACAATCAGCCTCAAGCCACTGGCCTGGAACCTTGGCCTTCTAGGCCGCTTACAATTCCACAAGTGCTTTCAGCTCATGTGTTGTTAAACGATGGCGCATCATCTTTTACCAACAAACAACTTCTACCGCTACAGGTACAACCACACCTCTTTGGGCAGCAAGATGCACAACCTCACAGCCTTGGGTAGGCCCGTTCCTTATTTTGGGACGTGAGCTGAAGCCTGAAGCACAGTGTGTCGGCTTTAACCAGTAAAACGCTGTGCCTTGAATCTGCTGTGCTGAAGCTGACTTCAAACTGACGAGAGGTGGCTGATCTGTGCTGATGCGGGTTGTTGCCCTCCAAACTCAATTATACAGTGTACCTGGCTTACCTGATTTGAAGCAGGCGGCTGGCTGAACTGATTATTGCATGTCCGCTTATTCCAACCTCGGGTATTTTTCTCTCTTTCTGTCATCGATTCGATCCGTGCCTATCATCTCAGGATATCATGCTTTCATCACTACGCTTACACTTGTCTTGCTCGTTGATGACCATGCTTGAAGCTCAGGGCCGTCAGTGTCGATGCCGTGGCTGTTTGAGTGTTGCCAGTCTCGATGCTATGACAATGAAGCCTTTATCAACTGCTTGTCTTTTTATTTGGTCGTGCCGATAATTATGCGTAATCTCAGCCGAACAAACGCAATGTCCCGCGCCGTCGCTTGTGTTTCGTCTTTGCGTAACAAGCGTTTCTTGTACAAGATATTCAAGAAGCAAGCTCTTCTTCTGTGTGACGATACGGCCAGTCGTGGCACACAAAACCACCTACACACACTCACACAACCAAACGCATCAGATATCGACTATCCCATGCCTGTTACACAGGTCACTACCGTTTGCTACTTCTCAGCACTCAGCAAGCGCTGAAAGACGGTTGTGACTGTGATCATCATAGATGGATGTTGCGGCCCGCCAATGCCTTTTACCGTTTGCAAAGTTGCCGGTTTGGTTTGGACATTATCATCGTATTTCTTTACTATTGTCAACAATCAGCCTGCCCCAGCCAGAGGCATACGGTATTTTTGATCCGTCAGATAGATTGATAGTCCAGGGGGGAAGAAACATGGTGACCCGTCGGGCACTGCCAACATCTCATTCTGACACATGTAATTCTGCTCTGTTGAGAAAATGGCACTTCTAGATATCATGGCCATTTTATACAAAACAGCCATTCGAGCTTCGACCGTCACATCCAAGCCAGTCGGGTCAATACAACATCATGGAGCTTGGTCGTGAGTTCCATTGGAAATCTCGTTGCTGCATCTGCCTTTTCGACTTTTGCGATGGCGACATAGTCGTCAGAGCTCCTCATACCTCTGAGTGTAAGTGCCATTTCTCGCAAGCATGCACCTCTTGCTCTCTGAATCGCTAACAGATTGCAGTAGGAAGATCTAGCGACCAACAAGTCACCACAACTAGCTTCCCAGTCTTTGTCTACCAGTCGTTGGTATTCAACCCCGAAAACCCACGATGCATCCCTCCCCGAAGATGGAGAAAACATGTCAGATCAATTGTTGTTGCAGCGCATCGGAGCTGCGAGCGGCAATTTCCCATCGAGGACATCCGCAAACTGTGGAGTGTATTTGAATACCAACTCCAGCCACCACCCGCTGTTGTAGCACAGAGAATCTCGTTCCTTGATGAGAGTCGCCGTCAAGCCTTGGGAGATGGCGTAGATACTGGACAGTATTCACTCCAGGAACATGCCCAGTTAGGGTTGAAAGAATTACTGTCCTTGCCCCCATGTCCTGGTCTTCCTGATACAAGATCTGGACCCTCCAATTTCATTGTTGATGCATCTAAACCGATCTGGGTAATTTGGGTTGCTTTTGAAGGTGTCCGCTACATACGATATCTTTCAAACGCGGCGGGTAGCCCTGGGTCGGTCCAGATATCTGCCCCCGAGAACGTTTCTCTTAATAAGCTCTACGTCGCTTCAGATCACCTTGGCGTGAGGGATATCTTTTTCCAGAAGGACGAATCCTCGAATCACGAACAGCCCGGAGTCTGGTGGAGTGTCTATGATGTGAGTGAGCAACAACACTTGTTGAAAGTGTATACGGATGTGAGTCAGCCCACCTCTGTTTTCAAGCTAGGCATCTGACAGACATGAATCACTTAGGGTATCAAGGTACGTGTTTTACGCTCGGTAGAAACATCCACGGGAGAGGCCGTGGGTTTGATGTCGAGATGGTCGTTGCTGCCTCCAAAACAGAAGTCAATCTGGTTCTTGGACCTGGATGACAGGGCTCGGGGCCGCTCTCTCTTCAAGGTCTTCAACTGTGACGGCCCTGAAATCTTTGGCTATTCAGCTTGCATGCTTGATGGAGACCTTGTCGACTTGCATTGCCACGTCCTCGGCGAAGACTTTTCATTCTATCATGCAGGAGACGGGGAACGACGACACGCCGTGTGGGTGTTTCTGCCCGTGGAAGAGGGCGAACGCATTATTGAGGTCTGGCGACGTATCAGAAGGCCCGGGTTCTGTCGTGATATCCCAGTGGTATGTATATATATGCAGCGTCTTGGCCAGTGATGGGATTTTCCGGGCTCACCAGATTGATAGCTTCGAACGAACAAGGGACGGGTTCTCTGCCTGGGAATTCATGCCGGCGCGCTGGAGCTACCTGTCGAGTATGAGCGGGTCACTTTGTTTCCAGAATCAGGGCCTCACCGCTTCTGGTACAGTCTTCTACCGGATGGTATTGATTCTTTTGCTTTTGATGGCACAGATCTACGTCGCCGCCAGGTTGGGGCACCCAGAGTGTTTGGCGGCGATGGCTTCGTGCATTCGGGTTACAGGAATCAGGGTCTCGCCTCGACTGCCAGACTTGAAAACGTGGTTGAGGTTATTCCATGCAGGTCATGGACACCTGGATCAACTGGCATTGTCGGTCTCATCTTCACTTACTCTGATGGTCACAAAGACTCGGTAGGCCAGATTCGTCTTGATCATCTCATGCCGCCCGTCGCGGTTGATCCGATAGGAGACATGTGGCTGGGATCGAGAGCCCACCCGATTTCCAAGTGGCATGGCTCAATTGTCGAAGCGATGCGAATCATCCCATCGGATAGAGGTACTATCTATGGTGGAAACACATCTGAGGCAGGACTGCGATGGATGAGGGTGCAGTGGCGAGGGCGACTAGACTGGCTTTTCTGGTACAGACAATCTTGGGTAAGCTTCAATGAGTATCCTGTCTGCGCGAATGATGCAGCTGTGGTACTGGGAGCTTTAGCAAGGAAGTTGGCTGAGGAGGAAGAGACCAGGGAGTCTGTCTAGGATTCATGACTTGGTCAGTTTATCATCGACACTGTCGTGTATCTAAATATCAGGTCAGATGTAGAACTAGGCCAACAAAATTCTCGCCCCGTCTTCTAATTCCATAACATCGTCGGCTCTCGCAGCTTTCCCACCCCAAATCACCGTCCCTGTTCCATCTATAGCAAACGCACCAGCCTCTTGCCACTTATTTCCCATCGTTGTCAAAGGTCCCTCGTCTTCCTCATCCACCTCATTCACATTAGTCTTAACAGCCGGCTTTTTCTCAGTAGTACCCTTTCCCTGTATAGCACCCGCGACCTTTTCACCCAGCCATCCAGTCTCCTTCCACCCCTGCACCTGCGTCGTTGGGTTGAAGACGTACCACATGCTGCCCGTCCCTAGACCCCAGGCTGCGTAGAGGGCTCGCTCCTCGTCGACTATAACGCGAACGCTCCATGCGCCACCGAGGAGGGATACCCATTTTTGCGTGGCCTGCTCTGAGGCGTGGGAGACGGCTATGCATGTTAGGGCATCACCGTAGCGATTTGCCATTGTCCGAAGGTTGATGAATGTTTTTTGAGCGACTGTATATATTAGTTGATGTGTTTCCCTGTATACATTTGCTATAAATTAAAGAAAAGAGTAAACTCACAAGCACAGCCAACACAACGTAGAAACACAAGCAAAACCCTCTTGCCACCACCAAGACGTAGTTTCTGAGTCTTATCAATAGGAGCCTTGTCACCTATCCCAGGGACACGACCGACGGCTGCGGCCGCGGGTGGAGGTGTGAGCCACGGCTGGACCGTTAGAGGGAGAGATCGGATCGACATCCAGGAACCCCAGCCTGCGTCTGAATCATTATCGGATGGTTGTGGTGGGTTCTTGCGAAGCTTGTTGGGCTCGCGTTTTGGGGTGGAGGGGAAATCGAGGATATCACTGGGGATACCAGCTTTTTTTAAGGCGAGTTTTGTTGTTAATGATGAGAGCATTGTGAGAGATGATGAAGTGAGAGAGTCGTTGGGCGAGATAGGAGATGGAGTGAGATGAGAGCTGTGAGATCAGTTGTGGTTGATGTCTTGCGCACCGGGTCGAGATTCCAATCCTCGATGGTAAAGATTCAATTTTGTGCCAAGATAGAAGTACAATATTGTACATACAATCAAAAACACAGCTAAAGATGAGATCAGATCAATTGTCGTGAAGTTGAAAAGATGAGACGTGGAGTTGAAGTGAAACTCCAGGGGTGACAGGCCCATGTAACGCTAGTAGGGGTTGGAATGGGGGCGTCTAATTTGGGACCACGCGAACGGTAAGGCTCAGCTGGGGTTGGAATGGGGAGCTGAGAGTTGTTGTTTTGGGCGGATGGCCTGGAGATATGAACAAGGTCAAGAGAGATTATTAAAGTATGTGTTATTTGGTTGTTTTAAAAGAGATTCTTGTCCTAAACAGATCCAGAGCTCTTGTGGATATTGTCAAGTTATTGTCATTCATATATCAAGACTTCCACAAATATAATAAGTTTATATTAAGATCTATCTCTTAATATTACCAGAAAGTAAGAGAATTCTATGACAGCTCAATGCTCAAACGATATAATTTTAAGATTGTCCTGCTTGGGAGTAATCTCTACCAACTCTCAAGACCAATATCTGCGATTTTCAGGATCATGTTATCCATTGCTAGTAATGTCCATATTCACAGGACGCCGTGTACTGGTTCTCAAGACTTCAATTTGGTACAGTAGCAACCCATTTATGCTACCTGATCTCGTGTCTACATACCCAAATATCCATGCTCAAGGTTTCTCTTGAGCGGTATCGAGCTACGTGCTATCTTTGTTGCTACATGCCAAAGCTCAAACAACATCAATCTCTCTTACCAGTTGGCTCAGAGAATGTCTTCACAATCTGATCAGGGCAAGGTTTTCCAGATGCAGCCTCATGATCAAGAACCCGACGCATCTCATCATGAGGTTCTTCGGTGCTTTCGTGATGAGACACCACACATTTGAAGACAGAGAAACACCAGTCCAGTCGTCCTCTCAATGGCACTTCGAGATACGCTCGTTTCTTACGCGGATGCGGCTTGGAGAACCCCAACCAATCGATTGTTTCACCCTCGCCGTTGGGCGGCCATGTACCCTCACGCCAAACGTAGTTGCTCGGCTTGGCGCAACCCATCCACATGGTGTCTGCTGAGACCTCCATGGGAGCTTCCAAGCAATCAAGTCGAACCTGGCCGGCGCATCGTTGGCGGCCGTCGGCGTAAGTGAAGAGAAGACCGACGATTGCTTTATTCATCGCCTTCTTCCATGTTCGACAAGGGGTGACGAATCTGACCTCGTCTAGCCTGGTCGAAGTGTACTTGTAGCCGTCACAGAACACGGCTGACATTCGCAGGCATGGTTGACGAAGCTGAACTTCCCGGCGATTCCAAGTAGGTACCTGTTCAAACCCTAGCCAACCTTGTATGTGGTTCACTTTCGTATAGAACATTCGAAAGGGCGTTTCTGGCAATGCCGCAAGAGCTTTGTATGTGAATTCGACATCGTAGTTATCTGGCCAGTTGGATCCCTGATTCGTGCCAAGGATAAGATTTCGATTCTTGTTTGTGCGAATCTATGAAGTAGGTAGTGTAAGTATAATCTATTGTCAGCGTTCAGACGAAAGCGTAACTTACTATGAGCGTCTTGGTCTTCCAAGGTTTGAATCTCTGATGACGGCCCGCTTCCTCACGGAGCCAGAGTTCGACAATGCGCTCATCAGGGTCGATGGGCATGTAGAGCCATGACTCGTCGAATTTTCCAAACTCATCCAGACGATTGGAAGTCGATTCTCCCGACTTATGAGCGACCATCCGGTAGATTGCATCTTCGTCCAAGAGGAAGGAGTAGCCGCAAACACCAGGAGAGTTCCAGTCCAAAGCAAAGACTGCATAGTCTCTGTGCATCTCGGTGGGATCACCACTGGGCGGCGAGGGCTGTTGAAGCGAGTCATAGAGCTTGGGCAATACAGACCAGCGTCTTTGGTTGAAATCAGGCTCAGCATCCTTGGTTCTGGTAATGGCTAAGCGACGCAGTTTGAGTCCCTATGCGGCGAGGAGAGGTGAGTAAGTATGGTAGATCGAATCAGAGCATGGAGGAACTTACGTCGAAGCGGGCTCTGAGCGAGAATGGCATCTGTTGATGACGATAAACAATTGTTCTTAGCCATGGTTCAGCTTGTGAATTGGTGATGGGTCGGTCATCTCCATAAGTGATCATGACGTCTCGAACTCCCAAGTGATCTTCGACGATGTATACGTTGAGGGGATCATCCGATGCCGGGTCGGGTGCAAAGATTTTAACGTCTTTCTCACTTCGACGACCACTCGACAGGGATCTGATGTACCACATGCCTTCGATTTGGACATATCGTGCCCAAACCGATCCTTTCTTGCTCAGGGAGAATTTAGTGGCTTTGGGGCCGGCCCGGTCTGGTTGCAGCCAAAGATCGGCGACGGCCTGAACCGCACGATCTTCCAGACAATGGCTGGCAATATTCTCACATATCTCTAATGGTAGACGGTTGCCCAGGTTGTTCGCAAGGTTCGATGCAAAAGTCTTTCTCAACCAGCGGACACGGCGGGCCATGAAAGATGGTAGAGGGTCAAGAATCTCAGGTCCGTATGAGGTAGCATCGAGAATATCAGGGTCTAGTATACCATCTTTGTATAGTCCCGCCTCTTCAGCTAAATCAGCGCAGACATGATGATATCCGTTTTTAGGATTAGGGAGGAAAAGTTCATGGCCGGGTGATGAGTATATGCTGATCCGATAAGGCGTTAACTTGTGAAGGTGTGGTGCAACTAAGACGAGTCAGCGAGCGAGATCAAAAGCAAAGCACAAAAAGGGTTCAGTTATATACAGATGATGATTTCGTCGCCGATCTCAAAGTTGAACCGGCAAAGCCCACATTTGGGATAGGCATTGGGTTTTTCGTGCTGATAGGAATGATGGAGGTAGTCTTCGGGGCCTACATGGAAAGCTTGAGATTGGCCAAGGAAATTGAAGTTGACCCCGATCAAATCAGCGAAAGTACCGCGATTATCCATGTTGATCTATAGATGAGATATCAGCTCAGTTTATACTCTCAGTTTGTAACTGTGGAGTCTCAGACAGTCCAAGCAAGACAAACCAAAGTCAGAGATGACAGCTATGTGTTTCACGTACAGAGTAGATGCGCTGCTTTTATTGTTCAAGTTTGTGATCAAGTCCTGAACAAAAGAATACTGATCAACCTCAAAGGAAGACGCAAGGGAAACACTCGGTCCGGAGGATGAAGCGTGCTCCAGCAGATTTGCTAGGAAAGATGAAGAGAAGGGGATATTGGTAAAGGGGGAGAGGAGGAAATACGAAGAGAAAGAGGGGTTCTGGAGCAAATTCCCATAGCCTATCTTTCAACAAACGCCATGCTACTATTTGTTATTTGCTCCATCCACGTTTGCTGTTGTGCAACTGCTTGGCGCTGCCGCATATTAAGTGAAGAGTGTTACACAAACGAAGAAAAAGAAACGAATTCACCGATCAGTTGCTAAAGAGATTCTATTAGATTCCATGCTTTGACATCATGGTCCCCTTCGAGAGGCAGGCGGTCGAGTTATTTGCTCATCACCAAGTTAAGACATGCTACTTGGTACCTATACATTTTCTATCTTAGAATCTAAGATTGATATAGCTCTACTAATAACCAAGTACATACACCACTACATGATGTACGTTTACAAGTCTTTCATGATAAATAATATAAGAAGATGTGTTATCTGTAGTAAATTTAGCATTGATTGTCTTATCTACCTCGGTTTTATTAGAAGAACCCGGATCCCGTCGAATCACCTATACATTGTAAAAGAAATAAGACGTGAGGTTATCTACGTTATCCAGAATATTTAAAATATCCTGTGTATTGGCCTAGGTTAGAATCATCGGGGTCTTGTTTGACAGACGCCGTTATATGCTTATTCAAGATCAATACTAGTATTATACTGGTTACGTCTCAAGCTACACGTAGACAATCTCTATGGGCTGTCCAAACATTCTATCTAAGATGCCGGGTTCGCTATCCCAGTGGTGAAATACATGGCATTGGTGCTCACTGAAATACCAGTCAAGCCTTCCTCTCATCGGAACCTCGAGATACCCAAGCTCATCATCAGAGTGATGGTCAGGGTCACCATCATCCACTGGTGCAGAGAACTTAACAGAGTCGATCTCCGAAACATCTTCTTCACAAGACCAATTGACTTCCTCCCTTCTGGTGTAGCCTATCCACATAGTCTCCGACGATACTTTGATCGGATCTTGCAAAAAGTCGAGACGAACGTTGCCGACGCACCTCCGATGGCCGTCTATATAGGTAAGCAGAAGACCGACGATTGCGCAACTGCTCCATGAATGACAGGGGGTAACCTCTCTGACTCCATCGAGTCCGGCTGATGAGTAGTGGTATTTACACACCGAAGGTTGTATCTCCCACGACAGGCACGATGAAGGCCTTTGGGTTAGTTTGGATGCTCCTTCGAACCTCATCCACGTCACACTCTGATCTTCGGTTGCGTAAAACATCCGGCAGGGCCAGGTCTACACACTCGGCATGGTACGTCTCATGGGCGTAGTGGATGAAGAACATATTTGGAGCAGGCTCTTCATAGGTTGTGGTCCAACGCTCACAATTTGGTTCAACTAAGATGAGTGAGCAGCTGCTACATATGAAGCGCAAAGAGATGATGGTACGTACATACGCCGATGTCGTCGTCTTCCTCGAAAAAGAATCTGCAGAGTCCACAGCTGGGAGAAAATCCTCTGTTCGACTTTGTGAAAATCGCGCTGGATGAATCAGAGTACCCATCAGACTCAGACAAGTCATCGTCGGCAAACTCCAGATCCATCAGGTTGACTGGCTTGCTGGGCAGACGGAAGCGACAAGGTCAGTTTATACTTCTTTACGTACGAAAAGAGATAGAGAAGCACTTACCAATGTAGCAAGAAGATATAGGGGAGAGACGCAGACTAGGTGACTCGAAAGGGCGCTCGGGCAAACTTGCTTAGAGGGCTGGAAGTGAAGAAGTTGTTGAGAGGGTGAAAAGAAGAGGAAGAATGATGAAGTAAGAAATATATTGATGAGTGCCGCTTGATTTTTGATCTGGCATCTCGCGGTCGGCCAGCTGCCTGCCACTGTCACATCTTGATCCGAGTGTTACACCACAATAAGTACTGTACCGTAGGTAGTTTGCCGGAATGAAAGACATTTAGACATATGTAAAAAAGTAATCAGCACAAAGATGAGCATGAGTGTTGCCATAAGAACACGGGAGATGTTGTTTGTCTATGTCAATATGGTGATGATATTGTAGTTGTTTCTCTTAGCCTCCACCCAGTTAAGTTGACAGTTGATAGTTATCTGATATCCACGTGAAAGGCGGCTTATCTCGTCTAGGGTGACGCAGGATATTGACGTCCCTTGATGAGACTCCTCCCCCGCAATACGTCTTAACTCTTTTCGATGCAGCGACATATTTACTGGGGAAAGACTCCACTGAGGAAACAGGCCTTGTTCGAACTGTTCTTTAAGTTGGCAAAAGTGTTATGCTAATTATTATATTTGATATCTCCTCTAGACTTGGGCTATCTCCTTTTATTCATCAGTAACTAACTGCCAGTCAGTCGGTCGGAACGGTCCGTACTGTGCTGGTTGGTCAACCTTGATACTGTATCCGTAACTATAGCATTAACCGTTGTTTGTCAACGTTTATACAGTACCAAGTCTCATCCTCCCGTCCATCACAATGGATCTCCAACCCTGGCTTTATTTCTCACCCTCTCCCAAGCCCACACGTCCCTGGCGTCTTATTCTCCTCTAGACGACCCCTCTCGTCCCTTGTAGCGCGAACGCTAAACACTAACGTAACTAACACGCCAAGTCTCAAGTCCGTTGCCCCAGTTTTTAACCCCAGCTTCGCCCGCCATAAGACCAAGCGTCCTCCACTTTCTCATTGACTCCCGGTCTTGCCTTTACTTTTAGACGACGACAGAAGCCGAAGCGACCCTGATCTACCAACTGTCATTACATGCCTGCCTCGACTGGCCGATCAGCTGTTCTAAATATGTTCTTTTGTCACTGAACTCAGTATCACCAGTCCTGCGACGTCACAGAAGGTCTTTTACCCAGGTTCCAGTCCTTCGGTACCGTCAATCGCACGTCGCACCAACGACCTAAAACCCCGGCTCTGCGGATAACTGAAACGTAACCATCGAATCGACAACAACACAGCATCTACCCTTACATCATATTGAACTGCATTCGTATCCTAAGATCGGCTACCCTCTAGCGAGGCGCCTCGTTGCCACGCATCGATTACAATGCTGTGGTCAGGCGCTGGCATTGAAGCTGCGCACCTCATCGCCGCCTAATGCGATCTCTCCGGAGCTCCGTCTCGCCCGGCGACAAACAAGCAAATCTCTCCATGAGGGTCGATATGGTCTCGAGGACCTCTAGCGATGGCCCTCCGCCCGGAGGAGGGCGACAATGGAAGGCGCTGATCAATAAGATTCCAAGGAGAGGGGTATGTCACTAAGCTCATGAATCCGAGCATATTGCTGATGCAGTGATTCACAGATCAAGATTATCAGTCAGCATCCTCCCGAAAGTAGCACCTCCGACCTCGATCTCAACCTCCGCTCTTCTGAAAACCATTCAAACAATCCTCTCGACAACCATGAAACCCATATCCGACAGCTACAGTCCATCATTCAGCGAATGCCGCGCAACTTTCCCCCCACACCCAATCATGTCGACTCCGCTTACAAAGACTTCACTAAAAATAAAGAGCAATGCGCGACCCTGTGTCGACATATTCTGACTGACGAGCTCGGTCGCAATTCTCGCAATGGCGGCGAACTCACCACTCGCCGCGACTCGGCCGCCGAGTCTCCACGCAGTCCCGGTCAAATATACGATACCCGGAGCTCTTTTAGCGGAAGAAGCCTCGCAGAGGTTGTGTCTGGCAGTGTTGGCAAGAGCATCAACCAAAATGACGCTTGGCTGTCCGCTGTGCGCGATTGGAAAAACTATCTCGAGACCTTAGCCGAATCCTGCCGAACATGTCTGATTGATACATATAAAAACAATGAGCGCGACGCAACACCAGAACAGGTGGAGGCCATATTTACAAATAAGCGGTTTCGCAAAGAGGCTGTCCAGCGGATGCGCAATGCCAGCGTAACCCGTGTCATGTCGGCAGATCCCCAGTTTGTGTGTTCCACTAGGCCTGGTCCGTTTGAAGCAAGCAATAGCTGACAGTCTACAGTTTCCTAAATATGAAATGCGCTTCTACGATTACGAGAGAATCAAGCAAGAGCTGAACGACATACGACAACTCCTCCAGACAGGCGAGTCAGGCATCTCCCCTGACCGTACCATCAAAGAATTTCTTATCTCGCAACGGGGCGATGCTATACTTGAGTTCGCCAACAACGCTCCTGGATGTAACCCTAACGATCCAGCACTTCGTTTCCGGGTCTCATCATACATGCTAGCTGAGACATCACCTATATTTGCACGCATGTTTGCGGGACATTCCAGCAGCCTCCATCTTTACGACGACGACGATATTTCTACGCAACTACCATCGCCTCCGACCAAGTACTATTGCAAGGATGGTTCTGAAGCCAGGCTGTATCGTATGCCGCAGGTTGAACTGAATCATCTGGACAGTCTAGAGATTTTGCTACATGCAGCACACATGCACAACGAAATAGTTCCGCGCGAGGTCAGCTTTGAGCAGTTCGTTGCTATTGCTGAGTGTTGTATGAGATATAAGAGCACTTCGCCTTTGGAGCTTGTTGTCGAGCACCGATGGCTACCACAGTGGATGCATAAGGGTGCTGATGATATGCCAGACGGTCTTTTAGTCATAAGCTACGCTTTTGGACTGCGCCGGCTCTTCTCACGCATGTCGAAAACGACAATTCTGAATCTAGTTGACGAGAAGGAACTGCAGATTAAGCCTTGGCCGCAAAAGATCAAGGATAAGATATGGGCTGTTCGATGCGCCAAAGTAGCTCAGATTCATGAATGCTGTGTCTCTGCTATTCGAGAATACCTCAAAGAGCCGACACGCTCCACTCTCGAGCAATCCGAAGACTTACCACCGGGTTCGCGTGCCACTTTTGAATCGGATATTCTACCTCCTA
The DNA here is from genome assembly GCA_021655885.1 of Fusarium abutilonis. Taxonomy (NCBI): domain Eukaryota; kingdom Fungi; phylum Ascomycota; class Sordariomycetes; order Hypocreales; family Nectriaceae; genus Fusarium; species Fusarium abutilonis. The sequence continues at coordinate 45,546 of JAJJWN010000250.1, forward strand.
TCATGCTAACGAGTACACCGAGGTGTCCCAAGGGCAGCCATTGGTGCGATGCCACGAACCTAGGATGGCTGATGCTACTATACAATGAGATGAATCTACTGCCTCATATCATAGCATCAGATGTATTATCCCATCTGCCCAGGTCGCAACCACAGCCGAGGAGTTTGGCGCAGATCGTTGATGCTTTGAGGAGGATTCCAGCGCCACCAACACCTGTTCACCGAGGCGTTTGCGACCCAGGTCCAGTTTTCCGCTCTGCTATCAGTGATATTTACAATAGTATACTGGGCTTGACACTGTTTGATATCAGCGGCAAGAGCCATGGTTGGGGGCTTTCGAAACATCAGGAGCGGGAACCCCAGACTCAGCTCGACAAAGGTCTCAATCGCATGGCTGCGCATGATCCGGGTTATAGCGTCGCTACCGAATTTCCCGAGATAATTCGTCTACGCGTCATGTGTCAACTGGAAGAACTGGAGGATCTTCATGCCGCGGCGATGATCAACAGGGCGTATTACGAGACTTATAAGAAGCACGAGCTCTATCTGATGAGGAACATTTTACGCATGGACCGGAAAAGAACAGCATCTCGACACCACATCCCGATCAGCATCAACACCAACGAGGAAAAAGTTCTCAGGGCGGAGTCGGAAGTGCTGAAACGGACGCCAGCTGATACTGCAGACGGTATCACACTCCACAGTGTTGTGGAAACTGAAGGGGACTATACGGATTCCGATGAAGATGACGACAGTCTTTACTCAACTTCGGTAACCCAATCGCTTCCACGATCTGCTGCTACCGCGAGCTCAACTACTAGACCAGCTTATCAAGGATCGACGGACCCTGTGCTGATCAATACAGATAGCCCCACACTGACACCCCGGCCGCGGACCGGCACACCCACATCGAGATCCACTGGTAACGGGTGTTCGACAACCCCGCGACAGGCCGTGTTTGATCCACCACCGGCGCCGGCTGCAAGCAACATGATTGATGAACCACCGCTTACAGTAGAAGAGGCGCATCGGATTCTCTGGCCGGATGAAGCTATTCAAGCTGCGGAAACACCAATATCGATCCCTCCAGCGGGCGTGGAAGGCATCCGCGAAAAGTTCCGCGCCGGCGATCTAACCTTTGACTTTGATGTAGGAACAGAAGAAAAGACCCTCGTCCCAACGGGAGAGAAACAGCTGCGAAGCGAACACGACCGCCAGGTCGGGCTATTAAAAGGAGGTCAACCCTCGGGAGGTGAGAGTAAATGACTCTAAAGATTTACATGGAGCATGATGTATTGGATCATATGTTGAGCAAGCGATACTTGGGATGGAATGTTTTATGTAATAGCTTGGATATATAGTGCCTGTATGGCTCTATCATGGATGCTGATACCCTTTGGCGCGGGGAGTTGAATTCTTGGATAGTTTTGAACAGGCATGGAATACGGAGTATGGTGTTGAATCAAGTATGGGCTGCCTTTATTGACGGCAGAATTATTGCTTTCCCATATCGTACCCATGCAAGCCCAGCCACTTCTTCTGTAGCCCGTCACGGGTATACTCTAGCTTTGGGTCTAAATTGCAATCAGTGAGTGATCAAATGTCTCTTTCCACGCAATGGTAGTCATGATCACATCAAGGACAGGTATGATGGCCATATAATCGCATTATAGCTTGCTCCCTTTGACACATTGAATCACATTACCCCGGAAACAGCACAACACACCGAAAGCTAAAATTCTTGGTATATATAAATATATAACTACTAAAGGTATACATATCTCGAAACGATAACCCCTTTTCCTTATTTTTATAACTTGGCATACCCAAGTTTTTCCCGGACCGCGTGGTAGTGTAAAGTATCTAGCCATAGATACCCTCACTTTTCATTGCCAATATGTCTTCCAAAGCATCGTCCCACAGCTGCGAGGCTGGCCATTCAGCTCCTCTTTGCCCTTCGTGGGTATACTCGCCTGAATCAAAAATCCAGAAGGGAATTCTGTAGAGTTCATGGATCTAGGTAGCTAACAGTTGACTCTAGTGTTGCCAGAGACTTTGCATGGTTTGGGCCAGACTATGTGGCTTTCCGTACTGTTATTGACCACGATGCCCCTGCCAATTCGAAAGATGACGAGTTTTCCTATGGTGTTGGTGTCGGTACTGTTTTTCTCAAGACGAAGCGCTCGCCTGCCAAAGGCGGTCAAAATGCTCACGGCGAAATTGTCCTGAAAATGGTGTATCATGCTCCCGAATACATATGCAACGTCATCGGCAGCAGCATTGAAGCTGATGGCTACGTCGTTGATACCACGGCTGGGAAAGCCTCTTCTGAAACTATCAAAGACAAGGATGGTGTCCAAGTCGCCCATTTCAAATCTCCGCCTGATAAGCTTGACCGTCTCGAGGTCCGTTTGAGCGGCCCTCCCCATAGACCTGAGACGGGACCGTAACCCTTCAATCCCGGCGTTTCCTACAACACCAACACTATATCGCTTGACTATGAAGTAGACCCCATAGATCTCTATGTATCTACCCGTAAAATGGGGGTCTACATCGGCAAGGAGCCCTACACCGAAACGGAGTAAGCCCTGGTTAAGAAGGCCGCGGGAGATGAAAAGAAACATGTGGAAGCATATGGATTGGATCCTACCAACGAATTAAACCGCGAGTTTTGAAGGGTACTTTTCCGAAAGTTCCTTTTGACCAACATGGCTGATAGCATGGTCGGTGAAAAACAGGTCAAAATCCAGAACAAGCAAGACTCGAGGTTTGCAAACTCCTACTTCCCGACCAACGAGCGAGAAAACGTCACGGCCAAGTGGGGGACCACAAGGAATTCATGGATCTTTACGGCTACAGGTATCACAGATCTGGGGACCCGGAGCGGGCAGCTCTGCATGTGCGAGCGCTCAGGGAGAACGACGAGGTGTGGAAGAATAAGCCCAAAGCGGGCAAACCCCCCAGCGGAGGTGATTGGCTTACAAATTAGGATATGGAGAAGTTTTGCTTTGAGCCTGGTGCAATGGACACTTATCAGCATGGGGAGTGGTTGAAAGGTTGGTTCCAGGAGGATGAGGGTGAACAGCGAGGGACTGTTTATCACCAGAGAGCTGTTAGTTTTGGGCAAGATGGTTCTGTTGCCAATGAGTGGAAGTGAAACAGCAGGCTGTACTCCGTATAGCAGGCAGTAATGCAGAGATTAGGATACAGATGTTATCATATAGGTATATAATGGGTCTTTGTTTGTCGTTGAGTCTATTACCCAGACAGCCAGATGTTGTGATCCACCATTCCATTTGACTTTCCTCAAGTTTCCCTAAGCTGTGTTTTGCGATGTAGACTCTTCTAATCGTAGTTTAAAGTTGACATAAAAGACGATGGTCTGTGTGTGGCTGGATGGCTAGATGGCTTAAGATCTGCCACTGGTCGGTGACAAAGAATAAGTAGTAGGGTATATTATGCGGAGAATTAACTCGAGGGAATAATATCATGGATGTTGAAGCCAAGATATGGTCAATGTGATCATGTAGTTCACGATTATCATATGTCTGCTTATACCTTTGAATGTCTTTGATAGATCAAGTTCAATACAAGTATCGGTTGAGCTTAAATACTTGCCCTTACTTGTCTTGTCTGTGTTCACCCTGTGTCGTTCATTGACAGTCGCTTTCACGATTCATCATGACAAAAGCAAATCTGCCAGCATGACGTATAATGTCTGTTACCTGCCCTACAACAACAAGTGCCACATCAACGACTAGATTCGAAGAGATACAACACTTTCTCTTACCTTTTTCAGCGTGGACTCCATCATAAACGCTATGTTGAAGCTCTCTTCAAGTCCGAATGCCAGTCTGTCAGTAGTAACGCCTCTAGTGAGCCCTCAGAAATTAGGGTAGATGCAATGATGCACCAACAACCGTGGTGGTAATTTCGTATGTCCGTTATTCCCTTGCAATGCTCACCGGATTCATCAGTCAAATGGAATCATTGATAAAGTACGATTCGATGGTTACGTCTATTTATGAGCTGTGAGACTATAATATCTTTAATATAATCCCATCTTCTTGGTTGAGATGGGACGTGATAGTTTCCAGCACACAAGTGTCTTGTGGCTTTAGGGCGTATTCTAGTCCGAGCGACTCGTTATGAAGAGTATTCATTATCCCTGGAAACGAATACATGAGGACGCTAGATTTAATAGGATACTTAGACAAAGCTAGCTGTGTACTTAGGCTTTCCACTTGTCTCGCTTACACCCAAGATCTCCCATGTGGTTGAAGCCTTCTCTTTACCATACCAGGTTCTCGGGATTGCCGTTGAACCTGTAGCTTACGGGCCAAGAAGATACCTGAAGTTGTCTCGTAGAGCCACATGATTCAACAAGAATCAGAAATGAGGATCAACATACCTTCTCTGAATCGATACTGCTGATTTGGTGCAGATGATACTGTATCGTCTCATTCCAGATATACAGACTAGGGCATAGGCGATCAGGAACGCAACTAGCCAATTCTTAAACTAAGAAACACTCAGCCTCGTGGGGGATAGAACAGACGAGAAGTGACTGGTGTTCGGGTATGAACAAAGCTCTCGTCTCCGTCCGACCCAAACAAACTTCTAAACTGTCTATATCAACATGGACCAACTCTTCAAATAGACTTTTGTCCCTGTAGGGCCATCGCCTATAGCAGCTACGCCACACACAGCAAGGAATGACATAGAGGGTCCAGGCCGTGATATGTGGACAGCTGCATTCCTCCGAGTTCCTGGGACTCGATGGTTATAGCGGTCGGAATCGAAGGGCCTCAGTCGATGGCGCGAGATTTAGTCTAGAAATCTCCATGCAAGGTCCCAACCGTGAGTTTGTTTCTGCATCGAGGATAGCTCATGGATTAGAAAGGCATTTGTGAGAAACAGACTTTGTTTTGTAAGTCAAGGCTCTTTTTATAAAATGTTTCAGATGGACGGGTGAGTTGTTCTTGTTTCTTTAGACAAACTATCACACTTCAACTTATACCTTCATTCTAAATACACACTCCTTCTTGTCTCTCTCTCTCTCTATACACAATCACTTCAAATCTTCAAGATGAAGCCCGTCTATGCCTTGACACTATGTCTAAGCAGCATCATTTTAGAAGGCACTGATGCCTTTGTCCTCCCTGGCTTTGCAGCTCCCAAGTCTGGCTACGCTCTAGTCCGCCCAGATGCTCCTGTTTCACCGCAGTACAAGAAGCCTGAAGTTGCGAAGCCAGCAGTAAAGGCTACATTTATCAATCCAAACAACAAGGCCAACGTTGCCAAGCCCGACTCCAAGCCCAAGTCAGAACCTATTCTCCCTGCTTTCAAACCCAAGGGGGGATTCGCCAAGCCCACCATGGGTAAGAGGTTTTTCGTCGAAAACACTGAGTCTGACGACACGAAAGACCCCGTTGAAAGTTTTGAGGAAAATGATGAGCATTATGAAGAGCCATTTATGGCTCCTAGCTACATGAGGTTTACTGGAGATGATTCTGCCCCTGAGCCAGTGACAAAGGCTCCCGAAGTCAAGTCTGACGACGGACGCATGTACAAGGGTAACAAAAAGCCCAAGGACGATGGCGTCAAGACAACCAAAAATTCGGGCAATGACAACTCCAAGTCAAAGGGCAAGGATAAGACCAAGGACAAGGGAAAGGGCAGTGATTCTACCAAGTCCCGCTCAAAGACTGAGGACTCTACCAAAACGCACACAAAGGATGCTTCAACCAAGACTCGGTCAAGCTCTGATGTCAACAAGACACCCTCCTCTGAAAAGGGCTCAAAAGGTAGAAAGCACTCTGGTGACGACGATGCAACCAGTAAGGTTGACGACTCTACCAAGACTGCTTCACCCGCATCAAAGAAGGCGAAGAGCCCGGACAAGCACTCCGGTAAAGACGATTCCAAGTCACGAACAAAAGTCGAGGACGCTACCAAGACTGCCTCGAGTGCTTTTGCTACCAAGACAGTATCTTCCAAGTCGAAAGGCTCGAAAGGCGACAAGTCCACGAAGAAGGATGATTCCAAGAAATCTGCACGAGATTTCATGGTGCACCAGTCAGCCACTACCTTCAAGAAGCCTCAACCCAAGGTTGGAAAGACACATCTCGGGTTGAGCCCTGATACTTCCTCACCAAGACTCGCCAAGGTATCTACCCAAGCCGCTCCAAAGGGCGCCGACAAGAACAAAGTCAAGCCCAAGACCAAGCCCAAGTCTCACTCCCAGCTCATCAAAAACAAGGTCGGTCCCTTCACTTCCTCACTCAGTAAAAGAGAACAGTTGCTGAGTCTTAGAGCAGCCGCGCCATTCAAGAGCGTCGTCATCAACCGCTCAAAATGGACAGTAACGTGCGATAGCGTCCAAAAGGGCGACGAGTGCAAGAATGCTATCGACGGGAATGGAGATACATTCTGGCATACGGAGTGGGAGGAGGGAAACCCGCCGCCTCCTCACACCATCACTGTTGATCTCAAAAAGGTCTACAACATCAACGGCGTTTCTGTTCTTCCTCGTCAGGATGACTCGCCAAATGGAAATATTGGACAGCATCAAGTGTTTCTTAGCAAGGATAATAAGAATTGGGGTTCACCTGTTGCATATGGAACGTGGTATTCTGACAGAACCGTCAAGTATGCCAATTTTGACACGCAGCCTGCGCGTTATTTGCGTCTTGTTGCTATCACTGAGGTGTATGGTAACCCTTGGACAAGTATTGCCGAATTGAACGTCTTTCAAGCAAACGATTACATGCCTCCTCAAACCTCAATGGGAGTATGGGGACCAACTATCAACTTTCCTATCATCCCCGTTGCTGGTACAGTTGATCCTACTACGGGCAAGGTCATTGTCTGGTCTTCTTGGGCCCGTGATACCATGGACGGTGGCCCTGGAGGTCTTACTCTGACTTCTACCTGGGATCCAGCTACTGGTCTTGTCACAGAGCGTCAAGTCGAGGAGACCAACCACGACATGTTCTGTCCCGGCATCTCACTAGACGGCAACGGACAACTTGTTGTAACTGGTGGTAACAACGCCGAGCGCACAAGTCTCTACGACCCCGTCAAGCAAATCTGGGTTCCTGGCCCTGACATGAAAGTAACCCGCGGTTATCAGTCATCTGCTACCACATCCACAGGCAAAGTGTTCACCATTGGCGGCTCCTGGAGCGGTGGCCAGTCCTTTAAGAACGGAGAGGTGTACGACCCAAAGAAGAAGACATGGACCATGCTCAACAAAGCCGACGTTACAAAGATGCTCACCAACGACGTTCAAGGGCTTTTCCGTTCTGACAACCACGCTTGGCTGTTTGGTTGGAAGAGCGGGACTGTCTTTCAGGCTGGGCCCAGCACTGCTATGAACTGGTACTACACGGAGAAAGATGGCAATACAAAGTCTGCCGGTCAACGCGAGTCAGACCGTGGAGTTGCCTCTGATGCAATGTGTGGCAACGCCATCATGTTCGACGCTGTCAAGGGCAAGATTCTTACCAACGGTGGCACTCCCAATTACCAAGACTCTGATGCTACGACTGATGCTCACATCATCACCATTGGCAATCCTGGTACCAAAGCCTCTGTTTCCTATGCCAGTGAAGGCCTCTTCTACCCTCGAGTCTTTCACAGCTCTGTCGTTCTCCCCAATGGCAACGTCTTTATCACTGGTGGTCAGCAGTACGCCATTCCCTTTGCCGATTCAACTCCCCAGCTTCAACCTGAGATGTACATCTCCGAATCTGACCATTTTGAGCTCATGCGGCCCAACAACATTGTGAGGACATATCACAGCATCGCCTTCCTTCTCCCAGATGGTCGAGTCTTCAACGGCGGCGGAGGTCTCTGTGGGGGTTGTGATACAAACCACTTTGACGCACAGCTCTACTCCCCTCCTTATCTGTACGATTCCAAAGGCAAGTTGGCAACTAGGCCAAAGATTGTCTCTGTGTCAGCCAAGACGATCAAGGTTGGCGGGACGGTGACTGTTCAGGCGAATGGTCCCATCACTCAAGCTTCGCTGGTTCGGTATGGAACGGCCACGCATGCTGTTAACACGGACCAGAGACGAGTTCCTCTGACGTTGAAGGTCGCTGGGAAGAATTCGTACTCGTTTCAGGTACCGAGTGATGCTGGTGTTGCGCTGCCGGGATATTGGATGCTGTTTGTGATGGATGTGAAGGGAGTGCCGAGTGTGGCAACGACGATCAAGATTACTGGTTCGTGATTGGCGTTGGCTCTTTATGATGTGGTTTATAGATTTCTTATGTTGAATATATTGGCATTATGTTATCTGGTGTCTTCTCATGTGAATCAACTTGTAGTATCTCCAGCAAAACATCACAAACTTCGTCATCCAGTCACTACACTAGGCCCAGCAACAGATTCGAGGGAGACAAGTGGTCTGGTGTCTAGATGAGTGTAGTAAATAGAAAATTAATTCATGCTTCTGCTATATACTAAATATCCAGGGTATTGATCCAAGAATTCAATCGAATAACCAACCAACTACTGCAACTCGATACAAACTCCTGTTCTCTACAAAACCCAAGATCATCTGATCATTTGTATTCGCTCAAGATCCATTCTCAGCCTCCATCTGAGCCTTGCGCGCAGCATTGAGAGCCTTGAGCTTGGCAGTACCGAAACCCAGCACACCATCCTCCTGGTTATCACCCAGCCAGGGCTTCTTAGAGTCGCTGAGAATGCTGCCAGTGACGAAGTAGATGAGCTGACCGACAATGATGAGGACGAAAGCAATGGGGTAGAGGAAGTGGATGGTGTAGCCAAAGACGCGGATGCCGATGATGACACCCCAGAAGTTGGCGGTGAGAAGCGAGATGTTTAGGAAGGCCGCGCTGCCCATGCGCAGCATCAGAGGAACGAGGGTGTAGAAGATGTTCAGGCACAGAGTGTAACCGATGATCCAGCCGACAACATTGCCGTTCCAGGTAGCGTTATCGAAAGACTCTCGGTCAAAGATGGCGGCCTGGACACCGTTGATGCACATGCCAAAAAGGCCCAGGAAAGACAGGACATGATACAGATGGGCCTTGGAAACGAGCCACTCTTCAAAAACGTTGGTAGTACCGTAGAGAGTGGCGCCAAGTAGGGCAAACAGATCACCTTTGACCATGTCGAGACCGTCACCACCGTTGGAACCAGTGATGTGATCACTGCCAATGAGGATACCCATACCACCACAGCAGATCAGAATACCAATGATCTGGAAGATTCTGTAGCGGACCTTCAAGAGGAAGAAGGAGATGACAACAACGCAGACAATAGCCCAGAAGTTGATGAGCTGAGCAGACAAGACGTTGGTGTATCGGTAAGCCAAGACAGTAAAGTAGTTTCCCTCAACATCCAGAAACGCCATGATCAGGTATTTCCAACCATCCTTGATCGCAACACGCACCCAGCCACGGGGACCTTCCTTGAACAGGAACACAGGGGTGTATATGATGAACAAGAGGATGTAGTTGAAGACAGTCTGAAAGGCGGGAATGTTGGTACCAGCCTCGGCGAGGAAGCTGGTAAAGGTGTTTGTAGCGGTGATGCACAGGGCGAGGACCTGACCGAGAGCGAGGACGATCCAGAAGTCGACGGTGGCCAAGTAACTGTACCAGTGAACAGACTTGACCTCGAGGGTGTGAATGCCCTGGCTGACTTGGGCATTTTCGTTGGGTTCGTTCGCGTGCGCGTGGACGGGGTCGGCGGTTGGGCTGGCGAAGCCTTTGGAGTCGCCAACAGCGATGGGTTGTTGTGCGGACATGTTGGTAGCTAAGATAAAGATCTGATAACGTTAACTCTTGTCGCATAGTATCACCAACTATGGCAACATACCTTATAACCCTAATGCCAAATGATTCGATCTGATTGATCAACTTGAAGTGATGAAGTGAAGTCTTTCTATCGTCTCCAGATGCAGCAAAGCGCAAAGACTCAAAGTCGCTTGCTGGTGTTCTTATAAACAGACGCGGCACATGTGACGATGTGCCAGCGCGGATTTGAGAAAGGAAGCCGAAATGGCAGAGATCAACATGAACTGATTGCTTTCGAAAGAGAAGAAGAAAGCCAAATGTCAAGGTTTGAGAGGATGTCGTGGGGTATTTGAACCAAGCTACCAAGCTACTGGGAGAGAGGCGATCAGATCTGCACGGAGACACCGTTAAACAGCGACGATCCTTTTTATAATCAGCGAAACAGATCAAAAGACGAGAGAAAAAGAACAAAGTCCAGCCTATCCATCTCTGTTCTGTTACTCGATCATCTGAATTTTTTTTCTTCTTCCCTTCAAACCCAAACAAGACAAGAAGCTCTAGCGACTGACTTCAATTGGATCAGCTCTTCACTGGGATCCACGATCTATCGGGAGCCAAAGCTAATGCTAAGCCTAGACGAGGTAAACCTCCTCGAGTTGGTGGGCTGTCTGTCCGGTCTAGTGGGTTCTTTAATGGCTGTGGCGTTTATCACAGCGGGGACGCGGCGGGTGTCGGGGGGTCAAAGCTCCCTAGAAGGATGGACGTGACTGCAGCGGCAGCGGCAAAGGCGGGGGGGT